>VZTV01091456.1:1816-12949 GCA_013400875.1 Anhinga rufa | reverse complement strand
TGTTCCCAAATTTATTTGCATGTGACAAAAATCTAAATTAAATTTTCTCCAGGACAGCAATAGAAACAGCTGTAAACGCATTTCACAAACCTACAAGTGAATGTTAACATATAGTAGTAACTGACCATCCAAGTCTTGTTGTTTCCCAAACAGCTGGGGTTGATTATGTGGGCATCAGCCGCAACCTGGATTTTACACCAGGAGTCAACATGCAAGTGTTTCGAGTGATCATCCTTGATGACTTGGGCCAGCCTGATCTGGAAGGTCTGGAGAAGTTTGAACTAGTTCTCTGCATGCCCACGAATGCAGTGCTTGGAAAGCCTAGTAAAACTACTGTCTTTATCAATGACACTGTCACTGACTGTAAGTATAACGGGGCCGGGAGAGGGTTTTTCTAAAGGTTTTTTCCTTTTAGTGTTTTAAGTGCACTTAGAAGGTGGAAGATCTCTTTTGGCAATAGCATAATTTATTATGTGTATAAGTGCTGTAACATATCATTTACCCCAGCGACATTATAAAGATTAAGAGCTGCGTGCTACACCTGAAGTTGGAACATAGGACTATAGTGCGGGTTCTTTACTCCGAATTGTCTTCTTTCTCATGTACTTGAAGATACTGTTTTGGACAACTTAACACAATAGTGGAACTGTGCCATGAGCTAAAAGTACATTTGTTTATGCCTGGTGCATTAAGGCTCTATGTTGGAATGAATGTTCATTTTAAAGGTAGAGAAGCCATAGGGATTAAATTTTTTTTTCACCTGATAGTTACCTGAACACCAAAAATTGTAGGGAGCTAAGTTTTTTCAAATAAATATGCAGATTGTTATTGCATGAAGCTATAACTGTAGGGGAACATTATGGGGAAAAAAAATGTAGATTTAAAACTTTAACAGTAAACAACACTCAACACAGCGCCATTTACAGGTTCTCCAGCACTGCTAAATAAACCGAGCTGACTCCCAGCAGTCTCAGGTTTCTGCAAATTCACTGCACTTCAAAGACTTAAAGAAGGTATATTGTTTTAGAAAGCTAGTTCTCTAACAGAACTCTGAAGAGCAGTTACAGTTTCACTATGAAATATTCACTTGGTGAAGTCAGTGCAAAGTATGATACTGACTTCACTGGAGATGGACTTGTGGTTATCACCCTTTTTTGCCCTTGTGGTACCGTGTACCTACTTCCTCTCTGCATCCAAGGTAAAAGAGACTGCTTTGTAGAAAATAATCCCACATCTCTGAAGTAGCTCAAATGTTGTTTTTAAAAAAACTCACCAAGTCTTAGCTGCTGTGAGAAGACTGGTGACAGAATTAGTACTTAGTTGGCAGTTGCTGTAGACCAGGAAAGCATTCGAGTTCATCTACCTTCAGAATCTGTGTTTAAAAAGCGTGTGTAAATCTGAACCTTCTTCAGTTTATTGTAAAAAGTTAGCACATACAATGCGAAGTTAAAGAAAATTATTTTATATTTTTTTTACAATCAAGAAATGTGGTTAATATTTTCTGCCCATGTGTGGGTCCTTTTCAACTTGTGTAACATGTTCTGTGGTCAGTACCCAAAGTCCAGTTCAAAGAACCAGTGTACGTGGCAAATGAAAAAGATGAACAGCTGGTGACCCTTATTTATTGAAGTGGTGACATTAACCATAACCACAGTGTACTGCTATACTCACCAGGGTTCTGCCCAAGCTATGATGGACTACAAGGAGAGGCCAAATACAGATGACTCTCTGGTGGTGTTTTTCCCAGGCAAGCTTTTCCCTTTGGAATCAAAAAAGAATGTGTTACTTTTGTCTGACAAGTAATCTGATGGTAAATAGGAGCAAGACCTCCAGGACCTTCTGGGAGCTGTTATGCCAGTTGAGCTTCTGTGGATGAAGAAGTTGGCACAGGACTACTTAACAAACACTTTTGTGACTATGACAGCAGTGCTTTCAAAGGGTTTTATGGCCAAAGTTGGACAATAAAGAATTCAATAATATTAAACATCCTCTGCTATGCTTTTGAGCATAGCACTTGTTCATGAGAATAAGCAGGAATAATACTGATGCAGTGCCTTCAGCAGAGGAGAGTCAGAGCAGCTGGTTCCTTGCCATACAACACCCAGCTGAATGCTGCAAGGGATGCTGCTTAGTTTCCATTGTGGCAGAGTCATGGGATTTTTCCTTAGCAGAGATTGACTCAAACATGCACACAAAAAAAAAAAAATTAAGTGTGCCAGTCAGCACTAGTCTCTGCTTCCATGTCCTCGAGACTGTCTTTTCTAGGGCAAGCCTGAAGAAAGCGTGGGGGTTTTGTTTAGGTTTTATCCTAGTCTTTTGTACTCCTATGAATATAATGTCTTGCTCTTGCTTTGTACTTTTCTGCAGGAGAAACTGAGAAGCCCTGTGTGGTAACTCTAGAGGATGCTGTAATTTATGAGGTGGAAGAGGAATTCAGATTGGTGCTTGGAACTCCAAAAAGTGATTCCACATTTGGTGCTTCCATTGGGGACTGGAAAGAGATTGTGACCAAGGTTAAGGATGAAGAAGACAGTGAGTTTTATGTTAATTGTTGATTATATATATAGCTGCAAATGGGAAAATGGGACTAATTCTATTCACTGTTAGGTTCAACAGTTTTCAAAGTACCCAGTACCAAGTTTTTCAAAAAACTGTCAGGGATTTTATTTTTTTGTTTTGAATTTACACCCTTTTAATCTATTCTGAATGCATCACTGGCTTTGCCTTTTGTGGGATAATGAGAAGAGAAATTATCTTGTTTATTTCCATTCCGTTTATTGCTCTATATGTGCTGCTTTCATCAGAGTATCATAAATTTGACTAAGTTGAAAGAATCATGGATGCCTTGGGTCAAATTCACACACACACACACACACACACACACACACAAAAGAAAAATAACATAATAAAATTGATAATGCTGTAAAATGGACTCCTTACAAGCCGTAGAGAGTCATTTCAGAAAATGCCTTTGACAAGGCATTAGAATAAATAACTTATAAAAGTAACTGCTTTCTTCAAAAGCTAAACATATTTTATCTCTAAATATTACGCTCTAGACTCCACTAAAGCAAACACCAGGGAACCAGGTATTCTCCTTTTAATAATAGCTACAAACTTCTATTTGAATTCCAGTTTCCAGGATATTTCACTTCGATCATTCCAGACAGCAATCAATAAACCAAGTAAATTAATAGCCAGACAATCACTTTGAATTTTGAGGTTTGTTATGACTTTCTCATTTCCTTTGGACTATCCACTCTCAGATAAGGTATTTGCACTTGGCCTAGTTGACATGAGTAAATTTTTTCTTTCTTTTTTTTTTTTGAATGTTCAGGTTTTTTGTTTTGTTTTGTGTTTGGTTTTTTTGTTTGTTTGTTTTTGTATTCTCGTCTAGAACCAGTGATTAAATTCTCTGAAATAAAACACGGCATTCAGGAGCCTCAGGAACCTGGAGAAATTGCACTAGTAAGAATCCATGTTCTACCCTCGGTGATAGCTCCAAAGTATCTGTTGTCAGAGTGCACACTAAGGATGGCTCAGCCACCTCAGGGGAAGACTAACAGTCCGATGTCAGAAGGTAAGGGCTTCATTGGGGATGGGAAATGTTAGTTTGGGAAGTGCCTTCCTGCAAATTAATGCTGGACAGAGAGCAGAATTTTTGTTTTGATAATTAAATGGTAAATACTGTACTTTAGACTAGGAGTTCCTGCTTCACTTTGTGTGTTTTGGAATGGGAGATTTGAGTATTGTCTATTTTTGTTTTTCTCCAAGTTAATTGTGGACCTGTAAGGGACCGTATTAGCATTGGTTTGGAGGTGAGAACCTGTTCGCTCTGGGCTACTTTGAATTTCCTGACCTGGAATGCAAACTCAGGATTTCTTCATAAGAATGAAAGTTCGGCCTAGCTTGGGTTGTTATCTGCCCGAGTCATGTGTTTGAGCAGAATTTGGTTCCTGAGCTTTGCCTTCAGGTTCCCTGAGATGGCAGAGATACTGTTAGGGTACTGTTATGATAGACAGCTTATGATACAGAAATATGCTCAAATTCCTGGTTCTGCTATTTTAAGGCAGCTGTCTAGATTTATTCTGCTTTCATCATCCTGCAGTATGGAAGAGAGATCTGTTCTAAGCACTTACAGTAAGGAGTTGCCAGCGGTGGGATGCTTTTCACAGAAAAGCCCACTCCTGGGAGCTGGCACGGAGGTCCCCCATCTCCCAGGAAAGAGTCCAAGCCTCAAGGTTACAGACCCATATTCTCTTTCTGTGACCCACTGCTTCTGGATTTTGTTTTCCTTATAGTGACATGGTTTTGATGGAGTGCCACCCTTACAGGAACAGTTATAGCCTGGTGGTGATGCAAACTCCCTAGAGGAGCAACTCTTCTACAGTGTCTCCCAGGGAGCATGACCTTGAATACAATTAGAGTAAAACAAACACAGACGATCTCTCATTTCTTGAGTATTTGTGCTATTGACTAAGGGCTAATGTCAGAAAAATGGGTACCGCTTCCTCCTGACTTTTAGCAAGACATTACAGTCCCCACTTGTTTTCTGGAGGAGGGACCACAGATGCCTCCTTCTGATAGACCGTTCTTGACTTGGGATTTCATGTAGACGAAAATGTCTGCTAAAGGCCTGATGCCAAGTATGTTGACTTTTCAGGTCAACATGCAGTGTGTTGGAACCTGCTTAAATATGCACTGCAAATGGAGCCTGAGACAGTATCCATGCTGGTATAACAATGTACCTGGGACCATTCCTTGGCACGCAGACACACTCTGTTGAACTTTCTTTGCCGCTGAAGCAGGATCTCTGCATGAAAACTGCCTCCCTGGCCCCCATAAATTCTGAACGGTGTTCAGGAATTGTTTGGAAGGAAGCTAGTTGGCTTTGTGCAAAATCATGTCAGGATATTATGTTTTTATATTATTTTGAGTCTTCCAACAAGTTATCAATATCACCTGATATTTATTTTTTCTGTTCAGTGAAAGTGAGTTAGTTTTACTTGGACATTGTGCTGAAGAACAGATGCTAGCAGCTCAGTCTACTAGTACTTAGAGCAAAAACATGTTATTGCAACAAAATATGTTACTTGAACACAAAGAAAACAGTTGTTTGGCTCTTGATTTTGCATTAATCTGTTGTTTGTTTTGTTTGGTTTTTTTTTAATCAGATATTGAATTTAGGGAAGGAGAAACCGAACATTTTGTCGAAGTAGAGATTCTGTATGATGGCATATGAGAAATGAGAGAAGCATTTACTGTCCACCTGAAAGCTGATGAGAACATGGTGGCAGAGACACAGGTAACCACTGTGTACAGCAAAAGTTGCCATTTGTAATTATATTTTTTTTATTTGTATTTTAAAAAATCTCTAAAACCCCATGTACTCACAGCCTGCATGACAGCCTGGTATTCATACGCTCCTGTGGTTATTTTGTGCATACCTGCCTAAATACTGGTATAAATTAGCTGTAAATCCACGCAGTTTTAACAAAATGTAGAAGCACTGTGAATTAAAAATTTTATGTGTGACCCACTATATGCTTTGCAGAGAGTTTGACAGTGGTGAGCGCTCTCTTTCTTTCCAAGTTATTGGTATACATCTTAGGAAAGTATAGGGCACTAACTGGTTTGTAGAAACTTCTTCTGACTTCTCCCCTTACATCAAAAGATTTAAAAATACAGGAAAAGAAAGCAAGAAGCTGTGATTGGCAGTTTTAGTTTGTATTAATAGTGTCTCTGGCTGCTAGAGACCCAGTACATCAGAGAGGGTGTGTTGGTCCCCCTCTAAGCACATGTGGAGAGATGTGGCAGCAGCTGCAGCCATGCTGCGGTGCTCTGGTCGGTGCTCTGCCTCACTTCACGTGCCCAAGTACAGCTCCATGAGGCCTTCCCTCCTGTTCCCGTGGCAGGAGGTCCGTGGGCAGGGAGGAAGGCACGAATGGGGACAGGCGGGCATAGATTTGTCTCCCATTTCTTCCTTTATTTTGGTGAAGCAGAGGAGAGCACAGCAAGTGTTAGAGCTACTACTGTTCTGAAGAGCACTGCCTGCCATTTTGGGCTGTATTTAAGGTCTAATTTGACACAAACACTAGCAACCTCTTACTTCAATATTATATACAGTAAATTACTACATGCTGAGAAACTATGACCCTGGGATCCGTTACATCATGTATATTATACCCTGATAAACTTGTAGGCCACTATTATAAAAATGGAGGCTCTAAAATCAACACTCAGTCTTTATACTTCAGTTGGTAAAAGCCTAAATTTGCTGTCAAGCGAGATCAAATTGATGTGTAGGCTGAAGCTACTACATGGTCTCTGGAATGAGTTTAGAAGAGTTTGGGGGTCTGCTTTTGTATTTAATGTTTGTGGCAGGGTTTTGGGGGGGCAGATGAGTCAGGAGTGAAGTTGAGCATCGGAAAATGAGGAGGAAAGATGGTATTTTAATGTTCATCTTTGTTTCTTACTACCCAGATCTACTTTAATTAGCAATAAATTAAATTAATTTTCCTCGAGTTGAGTGTGTTTTGCCCATTAGAGTAATTGGTAAACGATCTCCCTGTCTTTAGCTGGACTCACGAGCTTTCTCATCCTATTTCCTCCTCCTGCCACGCTGAAGATGGGGAGTGAATGAGCAACTGGGTGGGTGTTTGACTGTTTGCCAAGGCTAACTTTTTTAAAGAAAAATTGCAACATTTTTATTTCCCTTTTCCTAGTGTTTCGGGAATTAATTCTTCCTTATTTTTTAGCTAGTTGCTGGTGAACAGTTTTTAAGTGGAAAACCTTTAAAAACCACCAAGGAGTGAATCTTCCTTAATAGAAGTCGCCATTTTATCAAAGAATCCCGGGTAAAACCAGAATGACCTTAGTGGCAGAAATTAAGTTGCAGGCATTACTTCTCCTTCTCCCTTCATTCCTTATATTCAGGAGTATGCATAACCTTTTCTCTCTCTCAACTCAGATGAGTAAAGCCATTGTGTACATTGAAGAAATGGACAGTGTTGCAGATGTGACATTTCCAGCTGTGCCCCAGGTTGTCTCACTTCTGCTGTATGACGATACCGCTAAAAGCAAAGAGAATCCACACCCTCCAACCGGCTATCCTGTTGTCTGTGTAATGGTAAGGCTTGTTTCTGCATGCTTTTGTCCAACTTAGCCATTTCATGCTCTGGACCATGTGAGAAAATTGAAAAAGTATTCGATTCTGGAACATGACAACTGAAAGCAGTGGGCTGTTACTGTGTCAGAGGCATTTGTATAAGTCTTTCTGCTGACCTAACTCAGAGAATGAGAGCTTCCAAGAGATGGTCTCTAACACCCCTAACCTGTGGCAGCTCTTTCTGCAGTGAGTGTTCCTTGCTGAGCTAAATAGGTCTTTGGTACTGGACTGTGTTGTCAAACTAATAACCAGTTCCAGGGGATGACTGGAACACGTGGAATTAGGGCCAGAAAAATAGAGATTTCTAAACCCAAAGCTGAGCAGGCAGGAGGGTGAGGAAGAGATAAGTGCTGCCCAAAAAGGTCTGTGGTTGGGCCGTGCAGAGCTTTCCAGAAATGGTTCGCATCCTGGGCTTTGTGAGCAGAGCTGTGCCATGAGCAGCTGAGCAGCCCATTTTACCAAAGTTGACTGAACAGCCTCTGGTACGAGCCCTGTCTTTAGCTGGACTGAGGCTGCTCTCCCAGACAGAGCTGGCAGAGGGACACGTACTTGTGTGCCTGTTGCTTCTGTGTAAAGTCAGGTGCTTTAAACTGTTGATCAAGGATGATTTTGAGAAAAAAGAAGATTAATTTTGCACTAGCAAAAAGCACACATGCATCTTCACTCCTGCTTGATTCTGTTGTGGAAGCAGCAACAGACTGCTGGGGGACAGCTCTTTGCCAGGGATTTATGAATTCAGGCCATTTATTTTATGTTTCTAACAGTTTCTAATTTATTAGAGTGGTTTCACACTGGCATTTTTTTAAGCTAGGTTGTTTTGAATTTGGGAGAACTGATTCTGATGTTGTCAAATAAGAGTTCAGTTTTTGGAGTTAGCACTGGCACTTTCCAGGTTTGCATGGTCAGAGGTGACACATGAATTGTAACAACTCACTACTGTCTGGGGTTTGGTTTTCTGTTTGTTTGTTCTTGCTTTTAATTAAAAAAGCACCATGACATTCATTCATTCATATCCCCTCAATTAAGGGGAGAACAGTGTGCCTGCATAAAAGTCTTATTTTGCTGCTACAGTTTTAGTAATAAGCACAGTACTGTTAAAATAACGCTTAACAGTTTGCTTGCTGGAGCAGGTGTAGGTAAGAATAGATAACCCCCTCTGTTTTGTGTAAATGCCAACCCACAGGCATGCAATCCCAAGTATTCAGACTATGACAAAACTGGATCCATCTGTGCCACGGAAGACATCAATGATACTCTGACCCTGTACCGCTGGCCTGTCAGTGCTCCAAGTGGCAGTGATGGTGTCACCAGCCCGATGAGGGAAGTGGACTCCAACACTTTTTTTACCAGCACCAAATCCATCTCCCTGGACTTGATATACTTCCAGGCAGGCTCCAGGCTTCAGTGTGCAGCTTGAGCTGTGAATGTCAATGGTGATGCAGGTCTGGAGCTGCTAAGTCCAATTTATACAGTAAACAGAGAGGAAGGTAAATTGTTAATGATGGGAATTAGGTAGCCTTTCTTTTGAAGAGATGAGGTAGTGTTTGCAGCTGGTGGTGCTCTGCTGTGTTTTGTTTTAGGGCATTAGTGCTCGTATGTTAATTTTTTTTCATACATGTAGGGGACTGTTCTAGTGAAAGGCAAAAGCACCTTGTAATCGTCTCATCAGCTCTGGTATTTCAAGAGTGTGCACCCATCATAGGTCATGTGTACAAGATTGGTGGGCGTATGGTGATAATGATTTATTTTTTTTTAACACCTAATTTGACTAGTGGGTAGAGCAGAATTTGACTTCCCTCATCTCGGGTCCTTTGCTTTTCTCAATATACATATTTCAAATACACCTCTAATTCCATGCGGTTTTAGTTTAAACAACACAGCTACTGACACTGGGAGCAGATTATAGGTATATTGAATTTGATGTTGTCTAAAGACCTGCAGACTAATGACAGTTAAAATACAGGTGCTGGAAAAGGGTGGGGGCATGAAATCCATATGGAAATTCAGATATTGCAGCACTGCATGCATAACTGCTGACAATTTAAGCTATGCCTCAGAAGTTAAGAAGTTAACATCCTAATTCTGGATTTAGCCCACATCCCTCGGGTTTCTTAACTGTGATCCATATCTAAATGTGTATGTCTAATCTGTTGCTTTTTCTCAGAAGTTCAGATGAGGAAAACACATCTTTTTGCTCGATCAGTTAGTGACTAGAACAGTTACTTGGGAGTTATTTTAAAGTCCTATCCTGCCCAAATTAAAGCAGGAGCCTGACTTTACAGCATCTCGGGATTCAAGGGGCCAAAATGTTGGGTGCTAGGGGGTGACTCTGTCTCTTTAGACTAAAATGTTTCATTTAGGATCTATAACTAAACACTCACTGGGTGAGAGAAGCACTAGCTCACCGACCATGCAAGTGGGTCACTCTGTGCTTCCTCAGCTCTCTGTTTTGTGCAGTTCAGTTCTTCTGCTACATCTCCTCTCGTACATGGAGTCCTTCACCTCCATCTCCTCCAGCCGCAGTGCAAAATCCCTGCCTAGAACCGAACTATGTGGGAAGAACTGGAAAAGTTTTGTGTTACCAGGGTACTGGTGGTGGTCCTGTTGTAGTGGCAGTGGCCTGTCGACAAGACAAGCCTGGTGAATAGAGGCAGTACTTTTTGTTAAGGTCACAAGTTGGGGAAGGAAGGGAAGCTTTTGGGCATGTAATCCAGTCTGAAATCCATCAGGGTTTTAGGCAGTTGTGCTCATGCTCAGTGGCTGGAAAGTAACTCCCTTGAGACTCCATCGTTAGGAAGTTAGGTGGTAGCCTGTGAAGTTTTCAAGGTTCCCTGAGGCTCCTAAGTGCTAGATTTACAGGTCTAAAGTGGCCATTATGCATGATAGCTCCTCTGTGGATTTACTGCTATGCTTCTAAAGTGCCAGTTCTTTGTGTAATTTAATCAGAAATTATCTTTGCCTCAGTCTACACAGAAAAAGAAAGAAGCTGAAATACCTCTCCAGTGTAAGTGGTGGACCCTGCAGAACGGTGGAAACTGCCCCTATATATTTTAGTTTGCTGTTGTCTGCAAGATGTTGGCTCCCTTCAGGCGGCCTGTGTTTTGTGGCAAGAAATCAGGTGGTGAACCACCCTGCCCTTCACTTCAGTAAGTGATGGCTGCCAAGGTAAATGCTGTTGGAACGTTGCCACCTCCCCATTTCTAGGGAGAGCAAATCTTTATCAGGAAGAGGTCAGTTTCCTCGGCTGCTGCTGGGTATTGAAGGGTTTCCATACTTCTGCCCTTGCCTCTCCGGAAAAGGACTTCTTGGCCCTAGGAGTTAGACCGGGCAGCATGGGCAGAGCTGTGAGGAACTCCCTAATTAGCGTGTTGACGTTTCTGCATTTTTCTGACCTAGCTCTATGGACAGGCATCTCCAAACTGCTTAACATGGATACGACACAGTTTAGCAGACATCTCACAACCTGTCTTTCTCCTTTGCTCAGGTCTTTGCCAACCTTGCATCCCAGGAACAGTAGGAGCAGAACCTTTCTCAGCTAAAATTCGCTACATGGGTCCGGATGATCCTGACCATTGCAATCTGATCTGACTAACAGTCACAATGGCCCATATGGGTGGTGAGCATCAAGTGGTGAGAGTTAATTAACACATGCTGCTTCGGGCTTTTCCTCTCCCACAGGTTTGTCTCCACAGTTGTTTGCTGCATTCTGGCAGAACTATGAATAATCCATGCTTAATGAACAACTTTCCAATTGCAAGGTTAATGTGTGGATGAAACATTAGGTAACCTTAGCTCCTATGTTGCCAGGGTCCAGCTCTGAAAATATGTTCACAAGCAGTTAATGAATACTTAATTTCCATTCAGGATGTTAATGGGTCATGTGACATTTATGTTTTAGGAATGCTGCCAGTTATCTCCACGCGCCCCATATCCAACTTTGAGCTAACGCTTAGCCTAGATGGCAC
>VZTV01091446.1:0-18534 GCA_013400875.1 Anhinga rufa | reverse complement strand
GTGAGCTTGAGGAGATGGCTCAAATTCAGTCCGGTGTTGGGTTTGTGCAACGGGGCATACAAGATGTCAGCATGTAGTCTGGGTTGTTCTCCACTATCAGTGAGGCTCATGAACTTTAAGAGAGCTTCAAAGCCTACCCACACCTCCATTCGCAAAGAAACATTAGCCACTAACTCAGAGGATCTCCCTTTCCTGGACAGGCTTATTATCAATGGCATCAAATAGTGGGATGTTACCATTTCTACCTGGTTTTAATGATTTATCACCCTTGAATTATGCACCATTGGTGACAGTAATTTCCTCTGATTTGGACAGGTGGATGGAATTATGTCTCTCTCTGTTTGGTGTGCTAACAGAATCAGAATTAATATTTTGTCTTGCCTGGTTTATCTTAGCTAGACAGTAGCTATTATTTCACCTACTCTGTTTCTCTTCCCCCTCCCTGCCACAACTAGCATAATTTGATTTTGAGCTATNTTGCAGCTATACTTGAAGCAGGACTCACCTCAAATCAGATTTCAAATTCCTTGACCGGAGTTCGATCTCAATGCTATCAATCTCCACCACGTCTGAGCACAGTCAGTCATGTAATAGGATGGATCAAGCAGGGAGAACACATTTTGTGGGTCACTGCAGACACCTGCACACAAACACACACACATATTTGACTTTGTCTGCATGCAAGCCAGCATGGGCCAGGGTGAGAAACAGCTTCTCATCGGCCAGCATGGCACATGCTCCTGTGCCCCATTCTATGGCCTTAAGGCCATGCAATCCCTCATGGAGATCATGGTTACGTCCCTGCAAGTGCATATGAGCGCACACGCAGAGGAGCATTCCTGGTTGCTCCTGCCGCATGGCTCTGAGTGTGTCTGTGAATACCTTGCTGTGCGTGTGCATATGCGGGGAGGCAAGTGGGTGAAAGCAAGAAGGATTTGATTAGTCACAACGTGGTTTTCCTCTGCCCTTTCTTTTTCTACTTTGTTCCCACTCGTGCTGAATTACAGTCACTACCACTGGTCTTTGCCTCCCAGTGTGGGACGCTGTGTTGTGTTAGATTCTATACATATTCCATTGTTTGCCTTCTTTTTTTCCCCCTTCCCCTCCCTGCTCATGGTTGTTTATTTTCTCTTCATGTGCGGCATCAAAAGGCCATTTGAACAGCAACTATCCAATCCAAATGAAAGGGGATGTTGCTTTTGGAAGATCCAACAGAAGCCTGAACAGAATTGATACTAAATTATGAATTAGCTGGAGATTTTTCTCACCTCTTTCCTCTCTCTTTATTTTTTCTTGCCTTTTTTTCCTCCCTATTTTCCTAACCCTAATTAAAATGTGCTGGGCACAAAACTGTAATGAAGGGCTGGACTCATTACTTTTGTTTATGGCAAAACTCAAGCGGAACAGAACTCTAAATGGGCTCTGGTTGAGTCCCATCTCCCTCCATAAAGAGTGTAATAAATATCAGCCACATTGATTTTCCTTCCCCATGAACCCTTTGCTATTTGTTCTGGCCTAAGTGCACTGTGTTTTCCTCTGAGGTTTCTTTTGCTTTAACTGTTGTATTAGCTGTTGTTGTTGTTGATCTGTGTTGAGTGTGTAATTGAGATCCTAAGAGGGAGGTTAAGAGAAACCCCCTCAGGAAGACATCTGACCTACATGAAGAAAGAGAAAAAATAAAATAAATAACCCAAGTCATTGAGGCCAACTGCTCCCTTTACCTGGTGGAGCCATTTCCTTTATCAAAGGCTCTCATCCACCCCAGGCGTAGCTCTTTCTGTAATTAGTACTATGTATGTGTTTTTAACCTCTGCTTGATTTTTGCATTGATTTCTTTGCCTTGGGGGGACATTTGCCTGTTGATTCCCTAAGCCTGATTTTCCCATTACCTGCAGTTGTCTGCTGAACCGGTGTTATAGTTAGGGACGTTGTAGGCAGAGGTAGGATGTGGCCCCTTTTCTCTTATTTTCATGCTGCGATTTAACCTGACCCAAGTGATACAATACATGTTGGGGGTGATGTAGATGTCTCAAAGCACACATCACAGCTACTTAATTCCCCTTGGGTTTTCCAGGGAATGAGGCATAGGCATGGCTGGAAGCCTCCTGAGAGACTGTCTGGGAAAGGCGTGTTCACCCAACCTCAGACACTGCTCATCTGCTTTCTATCCACCGCTGGCCACCTGATCCGGGCAGTCTATGTCCTGAGCACTTGAACTTCCCGTCTCCCTTGTTTGGTTGCTGCCGCAGGGACATATTACAAATACACGGAATCCATTATTGTCTGCTCACTCTACCAGTTCCCGAATCTCAGCAGATAAAGAGTTCTTAGTGTTTTCTTAATGTCTCTTTGTACTTTATTAGAGGGCTAGGAGGCATGAGGGGGAAATGAGAATGTGACTCAGAAATCCCTGTTCTGAGTCACGTGCTTCCTTTGCAATCTCATCTGTAACCAGACTATTAAAAGTAAATTATCCAAGCCAAGTGGCAATGCTGAAGCGCAAGGGCTGGGGGCAGGGAAGTAACACTTCCCTTTGGTGCCTCCAGAAGCAAGCAGCTTAGTTCAGCCAGTTTAATCTGCCCCTTTCTGCCCATACTGGGATTTTTGCTGTTACTATGGAAGGATTATCGGCACTGAGAGTTGTGGACATGGCTGGCTTGATTTTTCCTCCAGACCTGATGAAAGAGTGCCCCTCTGGGCTGCAGCATGGGGGTGTCTTTATACTCTTGACATGAAGCTAGGAAGAGGAGAGGGAGGTGCCCGTGCGATGCCAGCTCTGCTCTCCCTGAAGAATCCATCGATGGAGACGCTGTGAACTGACAGCTCTACTTGCTGTCATGTTTCCATGGTGTTTCCATCACGCCTGTTTCCAGGGATGTCTAATAAACTGAAGCAAATTGGGATGAGGGATTATCAGGTGTTAAATGGTGCTACTGAGCCAAGCCTCCCGCTCCGTTCATTATGACGAATTTCTATTTTCTCCCAGGGACTGACTGCAATCCAAACCGAGGCAGGGTGAGGAGGTGGCTGCTGGCGTGTCTGTGCCTGTGTTAAGCAACTGGGGCTCCTCCAGGTCCTGGCTTGTCTCTCGGCAAAGGTCAGGTCCTGTTTCTGTTGAAGCAATTTCATATCTCTTAGTAGGGGCTGGATCAAGCCTTTAAGGAATTAGATTCTGCTTCAGTTCATATACGTGAGCTCAACCTCTCAAAAATTCCCTTCTGATCCCTCCTATTCTGTTCAGGAGTTGCTCTGAGTGTTTCTATTGACTTCCCATGGAAAGTGGACGTATCCATGTAAAAAACCTTGCTGCTGAAGGTTTTATAGAAGTAATATTGACCTTCCCATAGGAGCTGAAGAGAATAGAAAGTCCTGCTTATTTGTAAAACTAAACTAAAATTGTATTTGATGAGTTCTATAAAATGCTTATAGATTTTTACTTTTTCCTACTTTGGCCAAAACATCTTTTTTTCCCACAAAGGCTGGAGGCAGAATATTTACAGAGAAGGGGGGAAATGTGATTCTGAAAAATATTTGTGCTGGCAAATCATTGCAAATTTGTAAGCTCCCAGATGCATCTAAATAAATAATAGTAGAACTTTGGCTGCATTTGCAAAAAAATACATTGGATTTATGGGCTTGTTTCAGGTATAATCGGGATCTAAGTTAGGCTTACTGAGTATTTACAAGCTTTATATAGTTTACAATGGAAGCAGTACCTGTGCAGTCTTGTGGCAAGTAAATCCAGGTCACACCCAGTCCATAAACAGGTCAAACCCTATTTTTATTGGTAAGGCTCTGACCGCTGCAGTTGTGCCGTGCTGTGGCCACAGGCTCATGGATCGTCCCAGAGATGTTGCAGATTTTCAGGTGGCGACATCAGTTCCTTCCTTGGGTGAAAAGGTGAGTCTCTGCACACTGGGAGAAAACAAGTGGTTCAGGGTTAGGTTGGGCCTGGAGGGATACTAGCTCCCCAGGGGGATTTTAGCTTGCCAAACTTCGCATTGTGCTGGGCTGGACAGGGCTGAGCTGGGCAGAGAAAGATCTGTCCCATTTCTGAGCTGGTGCCCAGAAGGGATCCCACGGCACCTTGTGCCTACTTTTAAAAGGTGCAGGAAAATGCCAATTCTTCCTAAGAGCAGCTCAAATCTTCTGTTCTTGCTGCTCATTGTCTCCCAGGGCTCATATCCTGACAAGAGCTCATCGCTTATCAGCACTGCTTGCCCTAAACCCTGCAAACAATCGATCAAGCCTCTTCCCTCCCTAGAGTAGGAGCGTCTCAAGCAATCAGAGAATGTCTGAAAACAAGAACTGGATCTTTATTTGCTTTGTGGCTCTCAGCTTCATGTTTTCTAGGTTTTCTGCCACAGAGAGAGTATAGAAATGTTCCTCTCATTTTTAAAGAAAGCTGAGATAATCTGTGTCACAGGAGACTGAGCACTGCAAAAGGTTTCCAAAGAATTTAAAGAGCTACCACTTAATACACTGTGGCCACAAGAAACCTGTTGTCTGAGATAGGATAAACCAACTGATTATTACAATGTACTTAAATATCCGTTAATTAAAAATGTATAAACTCTTCCTACATCTAAGCTTCATAAAGTACATGATCCCTGCTTTCCTCTGAAACCCCTGTCTTTCTTCCCACTGAGTCTTTTATTTCCCTTTCAGCTCTAAGTCTTCTTCCTCTGTCTTTTCTCAGCCCCTGATGGCTTTGCTCAGTTCATCCTCTGTCATTTGTGTCTGGATCTGGAAAAATTTCTCAGGATGTTTGACTCATCCATCATTTAGATAATCAGAAGGAAAAAACCCCAGTTTCCAGCTATGAACATCCATAAAAAGCACCAAGGAAAAAAACCCTCACCTTGAACTTCCCTTCCTGCTTTTCTTTTCATTTCATTTGAGAATCTGACTTGACAGTCTTTGCTCTGGCAAAAGTCCCACTGAAGTTATTAAGGGCAAGAGCTTGTCAGGATTAAGAGGAAGGATTTGAAATATCTGTGAGTGATAGCAATATCCCCAGTTCTATTAGGCCAGATAAGTATTCGCAAAGGACATTAACCCTGGTGCCTTGAGCCAGCTGCTGACTGCCCTGGGGGGAAAGAAGATGATGTTTCCAATGGGGACACCACTCCATAGCTGCCTGTAATAAGGTTTTGCATCCCTTCCCTTGCCGAGCTGAACTCAGATCACTTCCTCTTTAAGTATCCATTTGACCGTCAGAAACAGGGCGCTGTTAGAAATGAGTGAGCAGTGAGAAGCCGGAAAGGAAATTAAGACTTCAGACTTGACGTTGGTGCCGAGTCTGGGCATGCTGGTGTCCATCGCAGATGATGACACAGCGCGCACAGCCCAGTCAGGCGGTTACTGACTGCGTTGCTGCTTTGAGGGCTGGATTTGGAAAGGCCACCTGAACTGCACTGCAATCAGTGGGTGCAAATGTTTGGGAACTGGAGCTAGCAGAAGCACCGCAGTCAGAGACAGCTGTAAACCGGAATAAAGTTTGCTGCCTTCCAGCAACTTAGCATCCCTTTTGTACTGATGTGAACTTCTACGCCTTCTCTGCTCCCAATTCTCAGGCAGTGACTTGTTATTACAGATCAAACATTCACTTGGTCCATTTGAAGGGCAAATATGACTCCAAGGGCAAAGGGACAAAGGTGAGCGGATCAGGAAAGGAGGAATCAGGATGGAATCAGTTAAAAAAAGGTTTCTTACACCTTTTTACACTGTCTTGAGCCTGCAATACTGGACAGATTCAGGGATCACACGTATTCCCAGTTGGGCACAGTGGAGGACAGTTTACACATACCTGCTTCAAAAGAGGCAGGCAGCAACCCATGCGCTGTGCAGTAAACTGGAGTGCTGCTCCCGCTCATGCCGCCTTCTCTGCTGTAATTCCTGCCCTGACACACGACATATACACGTGCACGTGATCCGCTATCCCTCTTGTCAGGGGGAGATCACATTAATGCGGATGTTAAAACCAAATAAACACTGAAACAAATTTAAAACAAAAATAGCATTTCAGAGGCTGTGTTCCATTCCCACCACCCACCACCATTTATAACTAATTGGGGCTTTGTTATATTCTCTCACCCAGTGACAGATAAATACTAAACTCCACTGGTTAACAATAATCACCCTAATTATGCCAAGATGACATTTACAATACAGGCAATTGCTAATCCATTACCTCACTCTGCTGAATACTAGAACACTCAAATTAAAAGTTATTCACCCACAAAGAACAATGTTTTAGTAGCTGACACAGCTTAGTAAAGGAATTTATTAAGGTAATTTGCAGTTTTCCCATAAATAAAACATTCTAGAGTTCCCCCGTCCTCCCCCCTTCCCCCAAAATAATCTTTTGTTATAAATCTCTCTCTTTTTTTTTCTCTCTTGTAGCACAGTTAAAAGAATAATAATTGAAACCGTCAGACAGAGTTACATATTTAAATTTGCTTACCTGGAAGACAACAGGGAGCTTCTCTTCCATCCCTTCAGGTTCTTTTAGGAGAGCTGGGGTGATACTTGTGGTTTGTGATGTGTAGGAGGTCACTGCGGTAAAACCTTCGCCAACGTGGGGTTTCGATGAAACCTGATGAAGGCTCTGGATGCGTATGGGAGTTGTGACCAGCGCTGAGACGTGCAGTGTGTAGTGGTCGACAGGCCAGTGTGATAAACCAGATGGGACTGGCAGGACTCTCTGGCCCTCACCAGGGAGATGCTGAAGAGGAAGCAAAAGGGCTTTGAGTCTCCTTAAGCATGGGTTTCAGCTCAAGCACAGGGGTAAATGCTGAGGCCTCTGCTTATGTGATGTCCCACACCAAAGCCAAACAAGAACCCGTATGGGGCTGCCTATGTATCCCAGCCTGTCGTGAGCAGCAGTGGTGTTGGGAGAAGGGGGGCACCTGGAGGTTTATTCTAGGACCCGGAGACCTTTTTCTTTCAGCGATCTCTTCCTGACTCTTCTCCCAGTGTTAAAACACTCACAGAAGGGGAAAATACCCCTCAGGAAGGGAGGGAGTCCCGCTGACAAATATTCATGGAGGGAGGAAGGGGTTAAACAGACACAAAAAAATCAGAACGGGGTTTCATTGCACCCCCTGAGCAGCCCCTTGCACCTGGTGCTGGCAAAGTCTCTGCCAGCAGCAGATCCAGCTAAAGCATGGAGCAGGAAGAGATTTTTGGGGGTTTGGTTTTTACTGTTATCACAGCAGCTATGGCCAAAGCTATTTGCAGTAAAGCAGCAAGTCTCAGCAAGCCAAGAGTCCCTGCTAGCACATCCCCGCTATGTGCCGGCCACCTGCAGCAGCAAAGCCAGCATCCCTCTGGGTGCCAGCATCAGCCGAGCCGCACAGCAGGCCCAGCCCTACGTGGAACGAGCAGCTTGTGGGGAAAGCTGGGTGTTCGGGGCAGCATCTGCCAGACTGATCACTGCCTGCTCAGGAGATGGCTAGAGGACTTGGAGCAGAGCTGCCATACATCTGTGTCTCCTGCACAGACCCCTTCTTTCTGCCCAGGCATTTCACTCCAGTGTAAAAAAAAAGATGTGAGCCATTTCTCTGGGATATTAAAGCTTTGGCAGCTGGGCTGGAGCAGTAGCTCAGGGTGGAGAGCAGATGTCCAGAGACCTGGTCAAACAGCCCCCGTGCACGTGCAGCTGAGCCCTCCAGCACAGACACCCTGGGTCTCTCCTGCCTCAGATCTGTTTATGCAGGTTGTCATTGTGGCAAACGAACTGTGACTCCACACTGGTCTGCCCCATCCATGCGTGCCACAGTGTGTATGACCATCTTTATGATCAGCATTTGGGATACGAGAGCGAGCTCTGCTTTATTCTGCACTACTCCATGGTGATTCTGCCCCTGGCTGAAGCAAGGGAACACGCTGGAGAGGAAAAGCCCTGGCGCTCTGTGTTTTGGATCAAAAGGGCTTGCAGCATTTGGGAACGGCACTGAGATGGCGCACACCGAGCCATGCACCCCACATGCTTCGCATACAGCCGCTCTGGTTCAGTTCCTCCCTGCATGGTGCTCTCTCAAGGGTAGCGTGGATACTTCTGTCCGACAGAGACAGATCGCAGGAAGGCAGCTCTCGTAAACAAAGATTTGCAAGCCTTGTAATCACCACTACTCCTTCTTCTCCCCCAGCTCAGTTAAGAGACAATGTTTTCCTGCTCACCACTCTGCTTTTATTTGCTCTGTCTCATGCTTCTGTGGAGCTTTTCCTGCCCTTCCTTCTGCAGCTGAATGCTAATGGACCAGGCTCCACTCCAACCCTGAGCTCCCGGCCCTGTGCAGACACCCAGGGCAGGAATGAGGCAACTTCCAGAACTGCTCCTGGAAAAGTGGGAGCTTTTTTTCAAGAAAAGGCCTCACTGCAAAGGAAATCTGAGTGAGGAAAAGATGTGCCGTAAAAGATAAATCTTTAAAATGCACACTGAACCTCATGTGGGGATGCTTCTATCTGCAGATAAAGTGGTGTTAATTTGAATGAACTTTATTCCTTCCCAAGGAGGGTAAACGGAGCCTGATTAAAGCCACTTGAATTCTGAATAAGAGAGTCTGCCCGGGGAGTTAATGGCCAATAACAGGCAGCAAACAAAGCCGGGTAATGCTTGTCACAGCAGGGTTCAGACTTCAGCACATAACTTCTTATGATCTGAAAACTGTATTTCATCCCAACATATAAACTGACAACCCCAATTTGTACAGACGTATGAAGACAGTAATATATGCGACTCTTTACTTGTTCCTGTTCAAGGCCACGCAGGGCCATAAGTACACAAGTGTGGGGGTAATAACAGATCAGAGGAGAATAATTTCTAACCATGGCTCGGAGGTGACGCCACCGCCTGAGCTCCTCTGGCTCACCCAGGTCTGGACCACAACTATCAAAAGCACATCTTAAGTAAATGCAGAAGCTTGCTGAGCTCACTCATGCCAGTTTTGACTACAGTCCCAATTCTCATTGTAATTCCTCAGCTAATTTCTTCTTTTTTTCCAACCTGTGGCCATAAATCCAGTTTTTTGTTTCCCCCTCTTCCCCCTACCAAATTCCTGCCCAGTTGAACCCAGTAACCCTGGCTCAGCCACTTCTCTTCTGATGGAAGGCTCAGCCATCATTTCGGTGGCTGTTCAGCTCTGCCTCCCATCTCCCTGGCTATGCGAGATCCCCAGTTTAGACCATCAGAGCTGAACTCAGAGTCACGAATGCTTCAGTACCGGAGCTGACGGTACAACTCTTCCCTAGGTGGACCGGAGCAGAGGGACGCAATGCGCTGGCTGGGTTACGGCATTTGTCCCGTGGTCCAGCATCTATTTATAAGGGAAGGAGAAGGCTCTGACAGCCTGGAATACTACCTTATTTTCTCTGATTGCAAATCTGAATTTTGGTGGTGAGAAGCACTGCCATTCTGTGTGTTTGACCCCCACTTAGCCTCTGACATTAGCAATGCAGAAAATTCACAGTCCCACCAAAACAGGGAAACTGTAATTGCATCTCCACTGACAGATGCTGGTTGTTGAACTGTGAGGAGCAACAGGAGATTTCTTGTTCTCTGTTCTTAAAGACACAGAAAGATGAAGCTCCCTTGTTCCTCACCGACCGCAATTATTTGCTATCTTTTCCATTTTGAGCTGCATATTTCTTCTCTGCCAAGCTTCCACTTTCATCGGACAGTGCTTGGTTCTTGTACTGAGGGTGCATGGAAGTGATGGGAAAGAAAGAAAAAGGGAGGGAGAGAGGGAGGGAGGAAGGAGTAACATTAAAATCAACAGTTTCTCTTCCTCTCATTTTAGGTCAGAAAAAGTCTTCCCAACTTCACGAAAGGCATATGAAAAAAAATCAGTAAATTCATGAACATGCAGTTATTACTTAGCAGACAAATTACATTTCTTCCGAAATGTTCCAAAATGCATTCATTTTCAGAGTACATTACTTTCATAATACTGTGTGGAACATTAAATGAGAATTTCCCTGACTTGGCTACAGAGCACATTTTTATATTTCATAGTCTGACACAGAGCCCAGGGTAACTAATGAAAATCTTTTCGAAAAGTGACAATCTTGTCTAGCAGCCTCGCCTGTTGAAGAGATTGCAACATAAAACAGATGAGTGCCCTGCTTGACAGCTAATTGTGTCGGGCTTAATTACAACAAGCAGAATTTAATCGGCTGTGCAGTGCAGTTTTTTAGGATGGGGGAACCATCTGGAATGTACCTTGCTCCTAGGCTGATGGAGGGGCGGGCATCGCTGGATTTCAAAGACAGGGGAGCAACTGTGCACGGATTTAAATGCAGAAGAAGTTCCTTCCTTAGTGTATTTCATTTGAGCTGTTTGATGAATTTCAGAGATATTTATGCAAACCCGCACGCTGTTGCCTCGTGAAGACAAGGTTTTGGAAACCTTCCCAGGCTCAATTTGATGAGCCTCGTTCCCCTCCATGGCCCTGTGCTGTGGCCAGACCTCGACACAGAGCTGTCAAGTTTCACATATTGAGTCACTCTCTCGGTCCCTCGCCTTGCAAGCTCCACTGTGATGCCTACCTCTCTCCCTGCCCCTTGATCCTCTGGCCGGCTCTGTCAGGTGTGGGCAGGCCCAGTGTGGGACAGAGCTCTCTGTTGTAGCCAAGGGCAAGTGCTGCAAAACCATGTTTCTCAGGGACAGTTTGGTGTCATTGGCCTGTCCTGCCTCGTGGCCTGGAATGTGAGTTCCACACGAGGGCTCACCAGAATACCAGGAGTTGGACAGCTCTGTTTATATTGGCATGAAAATATTTGAAAGGGGAGTGCCCTAAGTCAGGGATCTCCAGGCTGTCAGCAGAAGGGGAGGGACAGGAGGGAAGAATCAGCCCTTTGCATTGTTATATATCCTCCTTCGAGGCTGAACATTGACACCCAGGGAATACAGGCTGGGGAGTATCCCAGTGCTGACCCTGGCAAGGCTGATGCCTCTCCTGCTGAGCTCTGGTGGAAACAGGCTATTGATAACAGACCAACTCCCTGAACTGCAGGCTAAACCAGTCCTTCATTTTCTCCCCCTGAACAGATTTAATACACGGCTATTAAAATAGTCCTTTGTCATGTCAGAACAAGGAAGAATGAAACATGTATTTCAAAGCCTTTGAAACAACAAAAGGCTCTTGCTAGCGCAGGAATCCTTTGGTACTGCAAGCCTGGCAATAGCTGCGTGCCCACAGACTGGTCCCTGCAGGCAGGAGCAGGGCTGCTCCCGTCCCTGGGAGCCTGGCAGCCAGGGCAGCGCTGCCCAGGAGCAAGCAGGGCCTGGCTCCAGACCGCCCTCGCTCACGCACAAAGCTATCAGTGCCAGTGCGATGGGGATTTGGCTACAACTGCACCAGCCTGTGGCATGCCTGTATTGCCCAGGCAAAGAATTAATCACTGCAAACTTTCAGGACAAAGTCAATCACAAAAGACACCTCTGAGCTCCCTGTGTCTGCAGTGTGCAGACAGGTTCCTCACCTCGGAGGTGTTTTATCCAGCAGTCTGCTGCTGGGCAAGCAGCAGTACCTGCCAGTGTTCTCAGCCCTTGGTGCCCATCCACGGCTGTTTTCATCCACCAAGAGTAGGCTGAGCTAGGCCTCTCTGGAGGGAGCCCCAGCAGGGAACTCTCAGGATCTAACACCCGACAGCACAGTCCTCACTTCCTCTCCCAGGCCTCTGTGTTTAACCCATTGCCTTCCTCTCCTCTCTGTGGCTTGGCATTGCCTGCTGGGCCCTTCCCTTTGTGGCTGCTCATGCAGGGCTCATTGCTATTCCTGGCCACAGGGCTCTAATCGGCTTCTCGACTTCAGCTGCTTGTTTTGCCTTGGCTCCCCTGTGAAGTTCCTTCACCTCATGCAGAGATTTTCTTGGTGTAATTGATTTGAGGCATCTTCCTCCTTTTTTTCGGTTCTCCTGTCCATTATACCCAGTCTTCTACAGTTTGATCTCAGAGAGGCTGCTGTGAGCTCCCTGCTGGGCTGACATTGCTCCCCCACCTCCCATCTCCTCTGGTGCTGATGGAGTCATGGATGATCGCAGTGTGGCATCAGAGCGGTGTTCATGCCTCCCCTTCCCTGGCGCTGCCTTTTGGCCCAGCAGTGCAGTCGGGGTATGGCCCCTCTGCAATGAGCACTCTGCGGCATCTTGCACAGCATGGGATTTTTGGGAGCCGTAGGACAGTCCAGGTGAGTCCCCTTCATTTTCAGTGCTACATCCACTCAAAGCCAAGCAGGCAGATGAATAGCGATGTACTAGGACAGACCCATCTCCATGGAAGCAGTGAAGCTTCTTCGAAGCATAGATGTGAGCCATGGGATGGAGGAGCCACCTGAGAATGGCACATGCAGCCCTGTTCAGGGTGAGGGCTGAGCCCAGCAACCTCATTCTAGTGGTCTGAGCAACCAACAAAAGCGAAGCCCGGGGCTTTGGGCTCAGCAGGGGCTCATCCACAGACTCATGGAAGATCCAGGTGAGCTTCAGGCTGTTTTTTATTCCTGGGGTACTTGACAGAGTCCTTAGGCAGGTGGTGGGAGCACAGCACTGAGCCTGGGAAGATACACAGTGGCTCCAGGCTCCCACCATTTTCTCACACCCGCCCCAGCAAGTCTGCACCCCTCTCCCAGAGACTGCTCTGGGTTTACCTGGAAGGAAACTGGGAGCAGAATTTAGCCCAGGCTCTATGTTCCTTGGCCTTACCCCAGATGCATGGAAGCAGAGCTGCTGTGCAGCCATTTCTTCCCCCTCAAATGCTGCTCTAGGTCTGCTGGAGTGACTCCCAGCTCTGCCCAATGCACTGTGCAGGGAACTGAAGCTCATGGTGGGGTGTTTGTGTGCATCGACAGCCTTTACAGCCTGTCTGTGGACAGGCAGCCCAGTCCACTGGTTACAGCAGGCCGGCAGCACCTGCAACACTTGGGTTCATTCCCAGACTTCTCATTTGACCTTGGGCAAATCACTTGACCTTATATTTTTTTGCCCTTTTGTTCAAATGAGAGGAATGAGACCATCTGTAGGAAAAAGCTCTGCGATCTCTAGAGAAGCAGCTCCTGCATCCCACACTCATTGCAAAACCTTCCTTCTTTTTCTTCCCCTCTCTCCTCTGTAATTTTCAAGCTAATAATCATTAGCCATCGCCCAATGAGCTCCCCCCCTCCCCCCCCAGCAATTAGTATCTATTATGCCCATTTTACAACTGCAAAAAGCAAGAGGCAAGGTCAGTCATTGGCAGACTAGAAGGCAGAGGCAGGGAGAGTATGAGAACAGCCCCTTTTCCATACCAGCATCCCTTCTTTGACCACTAGACCTTGCTACACTCAGAAAACATATCAGGGAAAGCCAGACGACAAGCATTGTCCACAGTGCTAATCTTCAGAGGACCATATTAGTGCAATTTGATGTCAAGACGCCTTATCTATCATGAAGCAAAGAGTAAGATTAAAGGACTGGAGTTACAAGTGCCTTTTTGTTTGCACTAACTGCCTGAGTGTCCGTCTGGAAAACAGAGGCTTTCAATCTAAATTGCTGTCACGTTTGCCATACAGGAGTAGATTGGTCTCAGCACCCTTATTAAAAATCCTACTAGCATTCTACAGCGGCTGCTTGAAACTCTGCAGCTCTCAGTAACGAGGTTGCAAAGTGGATGTTGAACACCAGTTACTGATCCCTGCTATCCTGGTGTAAATCTGAAGCAGCTTCCCCAGTGCCAGTGGAATAACTCCTGGATTTACACCAGAACCCTATGCTGGGGACCTGCTTGTGTTCCCCACCCTCTTTGCACCGACTCAGCTGCAGCATGTCCTCTGCTCTCCCAGACTGGCAGAGCCACTGTGGTCCTGGATACAGCTGCACGGATTTGCACTGGATGACACTGCCTCCAGTTTGCATGCTAAAACTGATATACACACTGGTGTAAAGGACAGCCAGAATACAGTCCTTTCAACCCTATCATATCTTGGTGAGGTATTACTCCAGAGCATCCCTGAAATGACTGGGGAGAAGAAAGAAGGAAGGTGGAAAAATACTAGATTAAAAAAAAAAAGACAGAAAAGGAAAAAAAGAAAGAGGATGGGGTATGAGAAATGCAAAGAAAGGCGAGAAGGAGTATGGGGCAGAGTGTTATCAAAGCCTTCCGTTGTGTGCTTAATGATGCTTTAATCCCATAATGACATGGAGGCGCACGAACATGAATATGGAAGGCAGGTACAGCCAGGATCAAACACGCTTGGGTTTTTTTGTGTTTTCACCTGAAATGCATCCAAAACACACTGTCAAATAGTGTTTGCTACACTTGTCTCTTGCTGCCGCTACTCTGCCTGGCAGCTACACCAACACTGCTTCAGCAACAGGGTGAGGGAGGGAAAGGGGACTGCAAACTTCCTTGGGGAAGAGGATAATAACCGTAACATAGATCAGTATCCTCCTGAGACCACCCAGCTTCGCTACTAGCAACAACAGCCCCGCAGATGGCAGTGCCAAGTTAAAATCCAGCCAGCTCAGTTCTCTGCCTCCAATGGCAGCCTACATGTCTCAGCAGATGCAGTTCCTCGGATACTGACAAAACCAACAACATTTACCTGGCCCACACTGGTTATCTTCTTGCTTCAAGGGAAATATTTCCCTTCGTTTTCTCTTTTTCCCCGGGCTTGCTTTAGACGTGAGCTGAGGCTGTTAACAGAGCTGTAGTGCTGGGAGGTGCAGGGTGGCAATGGAAGAGGGGGTCATGGTGCTGTGACAAGTGGAAACTTGGAGACATGAAGGCAATACTGGGGGACCAGGGAGGAGCAGAGCAAGGTAGTGAGAGGAGCAGATGGAGGAAGACACAGCTTAGCAGGGCAAGGGAACACACCTTCTCCTTGGCACTCCTGCAAGCTCTGGGGTAAGCCCCAGGCTCCCTGTGGCCCTGGGAGCAGTGTGGGTGAGAGGCTACTGCTTATTACCATGTATTTATTTGCATGGTGTCACGAGAGCACAGGGGACTTTATAAGAACAGGAAAACAGAGCCCTTGCCTTTAAGCACTTTGCAACTCAGCAAGGAGAGAGAAGATTAATATGAGCTGGTGCTTTGGAGGGCAGCAGGGAGACAAAGTGCAGGAGGTGGACTTATATCATCAAGGCATGGAAACAGCAGGTGAGTACAGGAAACTTAGGGGGACAGGAACTACATATCCTGACTTTAAGCAGCTGAATGTTGCATTGCAGTATCCTTCCTCACCTGCTCTTTGCTCAATTTTCCAGCAGGAAAAAAAAATATTCCTGGGTCTAACTCTTGCAAGTTCAGTGGGAAGGGCAGAAATCTGAATTATTTTCCCTTTAATCAGATCTCACCAAGACACTAAAGAGTGGTTTATCTTCTCAAGTCCTCTCAGTTCACTGGGGAAAAAAATGGGACTCTGGCACTGTGGATTTCCTTGCCCTGTACCCTCCAGGACACATGGTGACACCAAGTAACTCAAGAGCTGAGCTCAGAGATCCCTGCCCTAAGTTTAAATTTTGCAGTGTGGATGTGTATCTTGATGGAGCTATTCTACTGCACAGACTCAGGGCGAGCTTCAGGTTCCCCCCAGTGCTTATACCAGACCCCACAGTGCAGAAGAGGGAACTCCTCTGACTTGCTTTGAAGCTGCCGCCAGGGACACGACACCCAGAAATGCCCTGCCTTCACCTGTAGCCAAGGGCATAGTTCATTTCCAGATGCCTGCAAGAGCAGCGTGGACATTCAAGAGCCTACCCTATCCTTCTGTGCCTTGTGCGTGTGGTCAGTTTTCCCACACTGGGTGTTACAGCTTCTTCTGTGGCTGCTTGGACAAGAATAACCCACTGGCTTCCTCGCAAAGCCAATTAAACAGGAGATGTAAACTCCTGCCTGCCTTTAATCAGATAAATTGCCTTGATGTCCTCATGGGCTCCCTGTGAAGGGGAGGTGGCCTTCAAGTGAATATGGCTGGATTCCTCCCATTCTATGGTATCAGGACACTTGCTCTTGTCCTGCAGCGTGGCCATTTCCTCACTGAGTGGCTCTTTGACCTTTGGGTGTGCTCCACATTCATAACATCCCAGGTTTAAATGAGGTAAAAGATTAAGTATGTAAAGTGTGAGCTGACTCCAGGTTGACAGAGCTGGAAGGGAGCAAGGCGATATTAATATTAATCCATCACCCGTTACTTTATTGTCTAAGTTGAGCAAAATTGCTCCAGTCTGCTGCTATGGAAGATCCAAAGAAGTGCTGGAAAATCCTGACCACCGGTGGTAGCCTGAGCACTCCTTGCTCCCAGCCCTCATGCAGTAGGTGAAGATGGCTCCTCTGAAAGGCCCTTTTACTCCCTTAGTCTCCACCCCAATAGTTTTTGGTCATCTACTTCTCTCTCATTCTCTCCCTCTTGCCGATGAACGATGGATCCGTCATCTTCATGTTTCCAGGGTAACGAAAAGAAGTTTCCCTCCAGCCTAGAAGTAGACCAAACCCATTCTGCTGGAAAATTCAAAGCGAGGATTAAAATTTATAAAACAGCACACGACCTAGTGCAGCATCTCCTGTTCCTGCCAATTCATCCAAATCGCTGTGTATAAGCGGCAAAGCTGGGGCCACCTGCAGGGGATTATTCAGTGGGTCCCTTGTGGCAGCAGAGAGCCAGCGCTCACCCGCAGTGGACAGAGAGAGTTTTGTTTGTGGAGGCTACTAGCCGCCAGTGGGTCCCACAGCTCCCTCTAAATCAGTCTGCGCTCCTTTGACTAATGATGTTGGTGGATCCAGACACGGCCTGGAGAATGGGGAACAGAGCAGCTTTGTATTTAATGATGATCCTGGATCTCCCAGTTGGCCTGCTTGATCCTGTCCTGTCTGATCTGGCAGCACTAAAGTAGAGGGGGCAGCGAGGAAGAATAAGCAGAACAACTTATGCCTAAGTTGTAAGAGTTTAAGTATTTTTTTAAGCAGGACATGGTCTGGGTCGATCGATTCCCCAAGAACCCTGTACAACAAAGCTAATGATCTCCTGGGGCATCAACTGGAGATACCATGGTCTGGAGCAAATGACTTCACAAGACTTAAAGGGTAACAATTTATGCACTTAATATTTCAGGCCACTGAACATATTTCTTCCTGAATGAAACCTCTGGGAATTAAGTACCCGAGTTCCTCTCTGGAACTGATTCCAAGGCATCCCAGTCTTTAAGCACCTACATTTCTCAGGCACTTTTGTTATGCCTCTCACCAAACCATGCTCCCTGCCTGTGAAGGGTTTACATCCCAGCGATAAGACAAGAGCCAATAGTTTGATGCCAACAGATGGAAGCAATAAGCAAGTACAGTGACTGTAACAGAAATAATAAACAACCACACGTAGAACATTTTCTTCTACACTAGCCAAGGGAAGTCCATTAATTCTCATCTGGAAATCCCTGTAACATTTGCAGCGAGGATCTGCCATGGCTGTGAATGCTGCTGCCCCGCAGCACACATTTGCCTTGGTAATGTGGGCCATCACCCAGTGAATTCTGCTGTTTTCCCCTACCAGCACATTTCCACGTTGCCCGGGGAAGCAGAATACGCTGATTAGTAAGAGCTGAGCCAGATATGGGTGAGGGCTGGGTAGGATGGGAGAGAAGGAGCCTTGCACCTTGCAGAGACTGGGCTGGTGAAACGCAGGGGTGAGATGTCGTATTTATAACGCCAGGAGTTACGCATGAGGTGATCCCAAAGCATAATTAGTAATAAATGTTTAATTAATAGCTTATGAATGTGTTGATAAGTTCATTAAAATGATGCACGAGCACATGAATATTCCAGAGCAGGCAGGAGTCAGGGAAGTTACTGCTGGAAAGTGTGTTAACAAGGTGATTACACGGTTTACATGTGGAGTCTGCAAGCACTCCACTCACTCCTATTAGATGAACAGTTTATGGCCCACTAGGACTGAACGATCTCATTGCAACCTCTCTTTGCAAATCTCTTGCTTTTCCTCTTTAATATAAACAAATAGATAACATTTTCCAGTTAACAATAATATCCAGCAGTGTGGACCAAAGCAAATGAGTTAATTGCTTTAAGAAGCTTTAACTGCATTTCCATCCATTGGAATTACTGCTTCTGGGAAAAACAAACATAAAAAACCTCCAGCAACAATAAGCAAGATACCCAAAGGGTCAACTCCAGCAACTGCTGGTGTGGAGCAGAGATATAAATAAAACCAAGCACTCAGTGACTTTGCCTGTCTGGGCTCTTCCCCTCTTTTTTAGCTCTAGAGAACTAAAGTCGATGAGCTCTGCAAGCAGTTGCCCACTGTACCTCAACTCTGGAAAAGACCTGAGGCCACAGCCCTTGCTAACTTCTAGCACTTGCCTTTCCTTCCTCCCCTTTCTTTTTTCATCTCAGTATAGACAGGCAGGCTAGGATGGAGACAGAGTTCTGGACAAATTCAAATGCTGCCTGATTTTGAAGCCTAGAGGAAGCATGTTTTGGGTTTTGGCATTGTTGCACAAGCTGTTTTTGGCTGGGAGACTGAACAGAAAAGCCAGGGTAGCAGAAGA
>VZTV01091444.1:5079-15560 GCA_013400875.1 Anhinga rufa | reverse complement strand
CACGCTCCCCCCTGCTGCGAGCCCCGGCGCCGTGCCCACCCTGGTCCCCAAACCCCCCCTCTCCGCAACCCTCCCGTGGAGCCGTGTCCGTCTCGGGGCCTCCCCCTGCCCCACGGACGCGCTTCTGCGTCCCCCGGCACGTCTCTCGAAGCATCCCCAAATCCTGGCCTTTTCCATCCCGGCTGGATCATCTGGTTTTCGGGCAGCAGCACCGTGGGGGCCGTGGCGAGGGTCTGCCTCCCCCCGCGGCCGCTGGAGAGACTCCCCGCCTTTTCAGATCTGCTTTTTTTTTAATCTTGTTTTGATGCTGTTGATGCCTTTCCCATGAATTTCCCTGGGCTCAGCAGGCCAGGCTGCTGACGGGGCCGTTTCGGGCACCTGCCTCCCGCTGCCGGATTCCTCGGGTGCCCGGCGGTGGGACCGGCCCCCGTTTGGGCTCCCGTGGGGCGACGGGGCTGGGTGAGCCCCAGGGAAGAGGTTTGAGCCTCGGCTTCCATCACAGGGGTCTTTGGGGCAGTGGTTCCCCCCGCCTTGGTGCAGGGGCAGCGCCCACCCCGGGGCTGGGGGTGCTGGTGGGGGCCCCCCGTTATCCTGCGGGCTGCCGGGGGAGCGCAGCCAGGACGGAGAGAGCGGCTCTTCCCATGGGAGCCGCGCTGGCAGGTCTGGGGAAAGGGGTTTGGGGGGTGCTCTGGCTTTTGGGGTCCACGCTGACAGCCTGTAAGGCTTCCCCGGCTCGGCGCTCGGTGTGGCGGCTGCCAGAGCCGTTGCAAGGTGGGGAAATGGGGAAACTGAGGCACGGGGCGCTCTCTGCTGATGGCTGCTGGGAGACGCGATGGTCGTGCCCTGGCCGCTGTGCCGGGGTGTGAATCCTCCCTTTCCCAGGCAGGGGCTGGCCGCGTCCCCGAGTGCCGGCAGTCACGCCGCGGGCTCGTGGCGGAGCGGGCAGAGGGGCTGCCCGCCCTGCGCCCACCGCGCCTCGGGGTAACGCTGGGCACAGGCCCTGGCGAGCTGCCCGCCGCTGCCCGAAGCCGGGCTGCCTGAGGCCCCTGAGCTGCAGGCAGGCTCCTCCCCGGCAGGTCTGTGCCGGAGCAACGCCGGAGTCGCAGCCGTGCGGCGGCGTCGCGTCCGCGGTGCTCAGTCTGGCACCGGGACCCGGCCAGAGGCAGCGGCTGCCCTCCCGGGCTCTGCCTGCCCCTGCCTAACCCTGCCCGTCCCCTCCCCAGCTCCGGCGCTCGGCGGTGGTCCCGGAGGATGGCCTCCTGCCCGTGCCTTTGAAGTTTCGTGCAAGGACGACGGCTGCGGGGACACATGGCTACGGCCGGCAAGGGTGAGTCCCTGGCGTCCCCCTCCTGCCTGCCGGCACCTCGCCCCTTCCCGGGCTGCCTGCCCTGACCCGCGGCCAGTCCCCACGTTTGATGCTCCTTCCCGGTGAAGCCCCTCTGCCCTTGGCCCTGCTGGGGGGGTCCCCTTGCCCGCAACCCCACCCGGGGGTCCCTCTGCCTGCAGCCAGGGGTGCAAGGGCTGCCTGGAGCTCCGTGCCCCGGGAGCAGCCGAGCAGGTCAGAGGCTACGGGGGACCGGGAGGGATGTTGCTGCTGGTTTTTCCGCTGCAAGTTGAGAGCGAGCACCCACTGAGGGGGCTTGTGGCAGGGTGGGGGCTCCGGTGGGGTGCTGCCGGCACCACTCAGCTGCGGTCCCCCCTCTCCGGTGATGGGCACAACCCCCAGCATCCCCTACCCCAGGCAAGGCCGCTGTGGGAGGCGATGGGTGCCGGGTGTTCCTGGGGTGCTCCCGGCCTCTCCTGGACCCCGGCGGCCTCCCTAAAAAGCTCTGGCAGTGCCGGACTTGGGGAGCTGGGCGCTTTGTCGGTGCTGGCGGGGGGGGACCCTGAAAGGCCGCTGGCACGAGGTGCCCTGTTGTGGCGGCGCCCGGCTCTCCACCGTGCCGAGACAAAGACCGAAGAGGCTCTTTGTGCTGCTGCTGGGCGTGATTTCATCTCCCTTTGTGCTCCCGGTCACGGCTCCGGCCTCTGCGGCTCCTTCCCTGCTGCCGGTGGCCAGCGGGGCCACGGGATGGCTCCATCCCGGGGGGCTCCTCCGGCTTCGCGGTGGCACGAGGGCCAGGCGAGCGGTGCCTCGGTGGCGATGCCAAAGGCTGGGCAGGTTGCCTGCTCTGGGCTGCCTTGTTCCTGGCAGCGTGGGGGAGAGGGGCCGGGGGTCCCTGGGGGTGGGGGGCAGCGTGCTGGGGGAGCCCTGAGCCCCCCGCGTTTCCCATTCCAGCCCTGCCTCCCCAGGGACGCCGCGGCCCGGACACCCTCATTTCGGGAGGGACGTGGTGACTCTGAAAGTGGCATCCGCTCCCAGGGCTTGCGATCGCTGCTGACACGTGCAAGGCAGGAGTCCCCCACCCCGCGGCAGGCGCGGGTCGGACCCCCAAACCCACCCCCTGGGTGCCTGGGAAGCGTGGCACAGGGTCCAGCAAGGCCCGGTGACCCTCCTGCCGTGACTGTGGTGGGACCTGCGGGCTCGAGATAAAACGCGCCAGCTCTGGGTGATTTTCTGCCCAGATTTCTCTGCCTGTGCCTCCCCTCGCTGCTGGGTGTGTGCAGGACGCACAATTGCATTTCGCCCCTAATGAGATTTCCGTGCTGGCTGACTCACGGCAGGTCCTGCATGGGTGGGTGCCCCTCTGCCCCACGCGCCCGGGGCTGCGGAGGTGCCACCACCACCACCCGGGCTCTGCCCCGGGGCTGTCCCCTCCTGCCAGGGCGAGGACCGTCCCTGTGAGCCCCTCCGGAGCCGGGACGGGGGGCACCGCGCGGTGCAGCCTCTCAAGGTCACCGGGGTGCGTGCCGGCGGGTGACCTGGTTCCCGGGACAGCCGCCCGCGGTGCCCAGCGTCCACCCCCGGCTGCTGCTTTCACCTTCCTCTGACCTCCCTTTCTCCAGAGGGCCTTGAGACACACCGTGCTCGGTGCCCTCCGGCGACGCTCGTCCCTGGGGGCCGCCTGGCTCCCCGGGCTCCGTGCCGGCCATCGGCTGCGCTACCTCCGAGCACCGCATGATGAAGATGCGTATTTGAGATTTCCCCTGCCCGTCTCCTGCCAGGTGCCGCGGCTCAGCTCCTCCGAGCTGGCGCTGGCATCGGGATGCCCGGTGGCAACCGCGGGCTGAGACCTTGCCCATCACCACAGCTTCTGGCCAGCGTTACGAGATCCACGCGGGTCCCCGGGCTCGTCCTGTGCCGCGGCACCCATAAGGGCTCTGTGGGGCAGAGGGTGGCTGTGCGTTTCGGTGGGGAGGGTCCCATCTGCCTCCCTTTCCCCGCCGCGGCCACGTGCAGCCGTTTCGCTCTGCAAGCGGCTGAGTCTCTTGTTTTCCCCTGCGTGCGGGGAAGGGATTTCTGCCGAGCTGTTCCGGCTGAACAATGTCGAGTTATTAAATCTCCGGCGTTTCCAGCTTGCCGAGGCACAAAGAGCCTTTTCTTTAAGGAGGCGGCAATCTGCTCCCGGCTGCTGCCAGATGGATGCGATCGGTGGCCGGGCTGGGGGGGTTTCTTGGGGTGTGTGGGGAGGAGGAGGAGGAAGAGGAGAGGCTGTCTTTTCTTGGAAGCTCACAGCGAATGCATTGCAAAGGTGCAAGCGAAAGGGCACGTAGCGTTTGTGCCTCCGTGCGGGCTTCTGCAGGCCGCGGGGACCTCGGTGTCCCCAGGCAGGTGCCTCTCCTTGGAGGGCCGTTGCATTTTTGGGTTTCCCCAGGGTGCTGCAGGGTTTGCTCCCCAACACGCTGGCCAGCTTTGGAGAGCCCTGCCCTGCGCCCTGGGATGTGTGGGAGCCCTTCCTTGGGGAAGCTGTCCTTCCCCCTTGTCCTTGTCCCACCCGTGTCCCCTTCCCAGCACAGCCCGTGTCTCTGCTCATCCCACTCCTCTGTCCCAAGATCATGGGAGCGAGCAAATGCTGCCGAGCCCCGGGACGGATGGGACCCTCGCAGCCTCTGGGCATCGGCTGGTGGCAGGTCCATGTGCTCCCCCCTGCTTGGAGGGAGGGTGCTCTCTGTGGCCACTGGTCACCAGTGTCCGTGTGCCCCCTCCCCAGCCCGTGGCACGGGGCATTTCTGAGATGAGGGGTGGGGGAAACTGGGGGGGCACCGATGCTCCGGCCTCGGTCCATCCCCTGGGGCTGTGGGAGGACGGGGAGCTGGGGACGGAGGGGGTGCGTCCCGGGCGGGCAGGGAGTGACAAGTGACCCCCAGGCTCTGTCCTCTCCTCCCCACGCAGGCAGCAAGGCGAAGGGGGGCGGCGTGCGCTTCGCCCCCAGCCAGCCCGCCGAGGGGGCTCACGGCCACGTGCGCTTCGACGAGAAGCTCCACGACTCGGCGGTGATGGTGACGCAGGAGAAGGACGGCAGCTTCCTCGTCAAGGTGGGAGCCGGGACCTGGGGGATGAAGGGGGGGACCGGTGCCGCCCTGGCCTGGCCCCGCGTCCGGCACCAGGGCTGGGTCCGTTCTGGGGTCCCTGTGGGGTGGGTGGTCCCCCCAGTGCCGCCCGTTGTAGCTGTGGGGCTCCTGCTGCCCGTGGCTCTGCTGCCCGCGGCTCTGCCCGCTCCGGGGAGGTTTCCATCGCTGCCCCTCCGGACATTGCTCCGTTTCCATTAATATTCTCAGATTTGGGGGTGTTTCTGGCCCCGCTAGCTCCCTGGTGTAGCCGGGGGGGTGGCCTGGGAGCACCCCAAGAACCTGGGTGTCCTTCCCCACGGGCGGCTGTGATGCTCCTGCGGACACAGGTGTAAACATGGGTGCTTTGCTCTGGATTCACCCGTTTAGCACCCGATTCCTGCGGCTGCGCCCAGCCTCTGCCAGCGCCGGGGGCAGGTTTGGGGCCGGCGGTGGGTATCGATCACCCGGGGCCGGCTGAACCCCCCCGCCACGTGCCTGTGGCCGTGGGAGGGTGTTGGCATCGGTGTAGATTTGATGGCGGCTCCCACACCGTGGGCAGCCGGGAGGGTGAGCCGTCTTTGGCGACGCTTTGCATGTTCCAGCCGTTTCCCTCTTGCTCCTGCCCGCTCCCCCGCCGTGGTGCGGGACAGCAGAGCAGGGTCCTCATCCTCTGGAAAAGTCTCCAGGTTTTTCCTCGCTGGCCTTGCAGCCCTGGGTGCAGCGGGAGATGCCGAGCCGGCCCCTCCTCTCCTTTGGCAGCCCCTCTCTCCCAAGAAATAAACCCCCCCGGAGACCTTTGGGGTTGCTCCGGCGTTGGGTGCAGCGGAGCGATCTGAAACTCCCTTTCAGCTCTGAGTCAGTTATTCGTATCGGGCGGATGATGGGTTATCGCCCTAAAAACGGCAGCGGATTGCTTAGCAATTGCCGGTCTGTGGGCGGTTGTTATTATTTTTCCCACCCGTGCCGTGCAGCGTGCCGCGGGCGCCCCGGCACTGCACGCGCCTCTCCGGCGAGCTGCCTGCTGCCCTCGGTGCTGCCAGCCCTGACGGCAGAGCGGGACCAGCCCAGCGCTGGCAGCCACCCGTGCCCAGCTCGGCGTGCCCGTGCCGCGTGGGTCTGTGCCGGGGCCACGTTTAACCACGCAGCTCTTCCTTCTGGACAGGTTCGGGGTGCACGCTGCACCCCATCGTGCTTATCAGAGGCAGGAGGAGACCCTCATCCTCTCCCCTACAACAAAAAGGCTCTTTAGGGCCGATCGCCGATTGCCTTTACGTGGCTTTAAAATCCCCAAAGCCGCGGCATCGTGGTTTCTGTGGGTTTCTGTGTTGCAGCGATGCCTCGCAGCTGCTCGTGGACAGGAACGTGCAAGCGTACGCCGTGCATTTTATGTCTGTGTGTGCACAGATAGATGTGTATGCGTGTGGATTATCAAACTGGCGGGGTCTGCGGCAGTCGGCCAGCGGTGGGTACCCCGCGTCCCCGGGAAGGGGACGGCCCCCTCGGCCGCGCCGGATCCTGCCTCTGCCCTGGGCTCTGCCGCAGCGAGGGTTTGCAGGCGCGTCCGGAGCTCTGCAGCCGGCGGGGAGGCCACCACTCCCTTCCCGAAACGGCTTTCTCTGAGCATGATGGAGACGGACCCCGCTCTGGAGGCGGCCGGCTCTGGAAGGGCTCTGGTTTTCATCGTGGCAGTGGATAAATGACATTTGAAGACGCGCTCTTGGAAACTTTTGGTTTTTAGGGACCAGCAATGGCGGCCGAATGCGTTTGGCTTGCGCCGGGAAAATTGGTCTCTGCTCCCATGACATTGGGGGGTGGTTGTTCCCAGGGCTTTGCCCAGAACTTGTTACTTTTGCTGCTTTGTGCAGCCAAAATAGACGTGTTTGTTACGGTTTCTCAATCATTTAGGAAACAGCCCCAACGGCTGCTGCCCCCCCACCCTTCCATGGGCGCTCGGGTGCCCGATGGGTCCCCGTCCCCAGGGTGGGACATGGAGGGGGCTCGGGTTGGGATGGGACGATGGACCTCCTGCCGCAGCTCGGTGCCCGCCCGAGGCATGATGTGACCCCCGCCGTGTCCCCCCTCCCCTTGCAGGTGGGATTCCTGAAGATCCTCCACAAGTACGAGATCACGTTCCTCCTGCCCCTGGTGCAGAGGCTGGGGAAGGACATCTGTGCCGTTCCCCTCCCCAACCTCAACCTCCGAGTCATCAGCATCACCCCCCTGCCAGAAGGTAAGGTCCCCCCGCTTTGTCCCCCCGCTGTCCCCTTGGCGGCTGCTGTGCCAGGTCCTGGATCCTGCCCTTGCTTCGACACGAGGGCTGAGCAGCGAGAGGGGCGCTGCCCGGGCTGGGGGGGCTGCCAGACCCAGACGTACCCCTAAGCGCCCGTGGGGGTGGCAGGGGTGTCTGGCTCCCGCTGGAGCCCCGTGGGGAGCACGAACCAAGGGCTCCCATGGGGTGGGAGGCAGCCGGCAGCTCCCTGGTCCCGGGTGCACCCGTGGCCGTCGGGGCTGAGCCCTTGCCAGGCGTGGGGAGCGATTCCTCTTGCCTGGGGAGACCCTTGGGAGCCCGCAGGGATGGCTTTTATTGCCGGGGTGCTTCCTGCCTCGTGGGAACTCGGTGGGTGAGTGTCCTCCAAAGCCTCGTCCTTCCCCTGAGCACGGCGGGGTGGCTGATGGGGCTGTCCCCGACCCGTGGGGCTTTGGGGACGGGTGCCGCTGCAGCCGCTAGCGAGGCGTGTGGCATTTGGTCCTGGCACTGCCCAGGGTGGCCGGGTCGGGCCGTACCCCGGCGCCCACCCTTGCAGTGCTGCGATGGAGGGCTTTATCCCACGGAGAAGCAATCTGTGTTCCCACTGCACCTGCCGGGAGGCGCCCGACCCCAGCCCGCCGGCTTGGAGAGCGGCTTTTGTGGCATTTTAATCCAGGAACCTGCTGAACACAGTCCAGACGTGCTGGTATTTTTAGCACTTGCTCTGTCTGCTCTTTGCCTGCACCGAGGGTCTGCCTAAAGAAGAGGCTGGAGCCGAAGGGGGGGGTCGCCTCTCCGTCTGTCTCCAGTCTTCTTGCTAATTCTCTTGTTGTAGAGAAAAGGAGAATAATGTCCTGCAACGTAGGCGCTCGGCGCGGGTCTGTGCAGAGGCACTGCCTGGGCTTTGCTTTGTGCCGTGTCTGCGGTGGCTCAGCCCCATCCCAGCCCATGCTGGGGGCTGGGTACCCGGCAGCCCCCCCCCGGGATCGTGGCTGCAGGGCTGGGGGTCCCGCTGGCTGCTCTGCCCCCTCCTTCCTCCCCATCCTTCCCCATCCCCTTCCCGGCTTCCCCAGGTCCTGCTCTGTCCGTCCCGTCCCCACCGGCAGCGTGGGGTCAGTCGCAGCCCGCACCCGCCCCCGCGGCTGTTGCTCCGTCCCCTGCAGACCCATCTCTCCATAACTTATCGTCTGCAATTGGGACGTTAAACCCGCTTTTATCCCAAATGTGCATCAATCAGCCCCTGTTTCTTGTGGGTTCAGATCAGTCCGGGAGGCGGGAGGCGAAGAGCGGCCGTGGGTTTGTGGAGCAGAGCCCGGTGGGGACAGGGACAAGGGCAGGGACAGGGTTTTCCAGGAGGCACCAGGCTCGTGCACCAGCCCGGCTCTGGCCTGGGGTCAGTTTGCCACCGGCACAGGGCTGTGCACGGTGGCCCCGGCGCGGCAGCCGAGACGGCCGAGCATCACCCTGGGCTCGTCGGCAGCCGTCCTGGGGACACGGGATCCGCTCCGAGGACGCAGCGGGCACCTCGGCTGGTCCTGTGCCAGCAGCTCTGGCTGACAAGCAGCTGGTGGATGCTCTTCCCAGCATCCCGGTCCCCTCCGGCTCCCGGGGGCTGCGGCTGGTCGCCTCTCCCCGTGCCTCCTCCCGGCAGCCGAGGGTCCGGGAGCGGGGCCGTGGCTGGCAGGGACGTGCTGCGGCTCTTCCCGCGCTGCCGCTGGCCCCGGCCCAGCAAAGCACTTAAGCTCTGTTTGCTTGAAGCTTCCCACCTGGGGCTGGCGTGCCCGGGCTCCGGGCCACGGCTCCCAAGGCTTTGGGGAAAGGAGCCCTTCGGGGAGCCCGAGCAGCTCTGGTGGGACCCAGAGGAGTCCGGTGCCTCGCAGCGGTTTAGCTGCATCTCTCCCCGGGGTCCTGGTGAAGCCGGGGCTCCCCTCGAGGCTCTGCTTCCCACATCCTCGGCTGCAGGCAGGGACGGGGCTTGCCATGCTTGTCCAGCCGTGGGCCAAATCCAGTCCCTGCGCTGCCAGCGGTGCTGGGGCCACCCGGCCCGGGCCGAGCGTGGTGCCTGGCTGCGGCGACGGCCGCGGCGGGGCTGGCGAGCAGGGCTGTGATCCGGGGGTGCCTTGGCACAGAGACAAAGCGGCCCCGGGGAGCGCGGGCTGGAGGGAAGGGGGCTCCCGGCGCTCGGCAGGAGGAGGCTTTGCCGCTGCTTCTCCCTCCTGCCTCCAGGTACAGCCTGGCACGGGGAGATTCATCGTGCCCAGTGGCTGCTCCCCTCCATCCGCCTGCGCTCCCCGCGTGCTGCCGGTGTTTCCGAGCCCTGGGGGCTGAGCCCTCCAGAGCCCGGGTGATGCTCAGCGCAGTTTTATTTCTTGTGCCGTCGCAGCACCCCCTCCCCGTGCCAGCCGTGTTGGGGTGCCTCCCTGCGAGCTCTGCGGGGGCTGCCCGGCTGCGTGCTCGCAGCAAGCTCGTGCCCCCCGCGCCGGGGTTTGACTAATGCCTTTCTGCCGCTCGTTTGATTTTCTGCCTCTCCTTTATTTTTACGCCGCGTGCTTTTTCTTCCTCTGGATCAAAAAGCAACCGCCTCCTTCGACCCTGCGAGCTCTGTGCCTGCGCTGGGGGGGGGCGTGGGGCTGGGGCCAGCCTTCACCCGCTCTGAGCTGGGGGCTCCAAGGGGTGTTTCCGTGTTCCCTCCGCTCTGCAAGGAGGAAGGCATGGCGGTTTTGGCAGGGGTGTTCCCGGCTGGTGGGAGAGGGCGGCGTTTGCCTGGCCAGGGTGCCGCAGGCGGGTTTGCTGTGTCCGTGGGGTCCTGCGTGCTGGGGCCGTGCGTGGGGCCGGAGGGTCGGGGTCTGGGAGGTGGGGGACCCCCCCCGGCTGTGGCCTGGGGTGCGGAGGAGCCGTGTGCTGGTGTCCTGCTCTGCTGCTCCCCTCCCTGGGGGGCTGTGCAAAGCCCCCGTGGCCTGGGGCAGGGTCTCAGAGGTGCCATGGGGGGATGCTCAGCACCGTCACAGCAGCGCCCTCGGCCCAGCGCTGGGAAGAGCAGCATCCCGCATCCCTCGACACCTCGCCTGCACCTCTGCAGAGCTTTTTTGCGCTTCACCGCGCCTCAGCATCCTTGTCTCTGCCTCACGGGTGGGGAAACTGAGGCACGGGCTGGGGAGGGAGCCCAGCCAGGCTTGCGCTGTCTTGCTCAGCACCTCGGTGGTGGGGATGGGACTAAATCAGCCGTACCCCAGGCTCTGCTGTCTCTGGGTGCCTACGGCGAGGAGGGGCTCCCAGGGTGGGGTAGGAAAGGTGCGGGTGGGGTAGGAGAGGTGCAGGCAGGGTAGGAGAGGTGGAGGCAGCTCTCGCAGCTGGAGCGCAGCTCCCAGGGTGTCTCTTGTCCCCAGGCTACAGCGTGAAGTGCGAGTACACGGCACACAAGGAGGGGGTCCTGAAGGAGGAGATGGTCCTGGCCAGCGAGGCCGGTGAAGGCGCCTGTGTCAAGGTCGTGGTCCAAGCCCGTGTCATGGGTAAGGGTCTGCCGGCTCCGGCGGGCGGAGGTGTGGGGGGCCTCACGCGGTTCCTCGGGTTTCGGAGCAGCGATTCCTCCCTGGCACAACCGGTAACGGGGAGCGCTCGCAGGCCTGGCTGGAGACCTGCTGCTTTTTGGGGAGACAGGGCTGCACATGGCTGAGCCCCATGCGTCCCCTGCGCCCTCCTCCCCGCGTCCCCTGCACCTTGCACCCTGCACCCTCCTCCCTGCGTGCTCTGCACCCTCCTCCCTGCGTGCCCTGCACCCTTCTCCCTGCGTCCCCTGCACCCT
>VZTV01091440.1:0-12404 GCA_013400875.1 Anhinga rufa | reverse complement strand
GGCTAAAAAATGGAACTTTGTTTTATTTTGATAGAGTGCCAAAACAGTACTGCATTCCTTAAAGAGCAGAATAAAGGATCGAGTTAGACTGGCCTTCTCAACACCTCAGCAAAAGCCCCCATGGGTCTCATTTTGCTAGGATGACTATTTATATGACAGGTAAGGGAATAATTTTGTTGGATTCAGTTACACTAGGCCTCCATGACCTCTGGGTCAAAAGAGCAAATGCAAAAGTGACAATGTGGATAATTGCCTGTTTAGGATAATGGAATACTGATTGAGGGTCAATTATTATAACACCTGAAAGATAAATGAGCTGATGTGAAAGGTTCAGCAGAGATAGCAAACAAGGAGAACTGTCTGCATGCACCATGCCATGGCTAATAATGCAGAGTACAGACTGCTGGGTTTGATAGCAGGGAAGCATATTTCCCAAGCTGAACTACTAAAGCCAAGCAGTTTCCAAGCCCTAAAATATTTTAGTTTGTAAAACATGCCATAAACCAGAAATTCAGTCAACTGCCCAAAGCTGCAGGATTAAAGTAATATTATTTAACATGCTAGCCAATTAATTTCCATTATAGCCCTTGTCTGTGCTTCATGTCCCAGACTAATTCTTTCTTCTGTCGCCTGAGTTAACTTTCTTCCATTGCTACACAAATAAAGAAAACCAGCTTTGACATTTGTGTTTCTAAATCCAAGCAAAGGGGAAACACCATTCAGGCTGCTACTGCAGAAGGGGACTGTGGTTCATAGGATTTTTATAAGAACTGAATTTTGCCCATAAAACCTTTTCAAACTTCTGTGCATGTGGTAGCCTGGCTACCTTGCTCCACATTGCTTTTGGGTGGTGTGATTCTTGAAATGCTCATTCCTCACCTTGGTTTTCTTCCTATTTCTTGTGCCCCACAAAACACGAAGATCCTTCTTTCCTCCTCTACACATCATGACAGTATATGGTTTGGGTTGGGAAAAGGCATTTTCAAAGGGAAAGCACAAGTGGGGACCACTTTAGGTTTACAGCCCAACAAGAGGTCAGTCATTTTTCTCTCCATTGCGTGAAGGTAAATCAATGTGCAGTGCTTTGAGGGAGCAATGTGCTTAGAAACTGTCTTCCACAGAAGTGTGCTGGAGTAAGCAGACGGCTAGTATCCAGACACCTATAAAGCCCATCTCTTGTGTGCAAAAAATATTTCCAGATCATTTGAAGTGTCCGTCTTCTTGTAGCATCAGATGAATGAGTAATAAGAAACATCTCCATGAACATCAGAGCTCTGATAAACTGCTTTCAAGATGAATATTCATGGCTCAAAAATATGCCACAGCAAAAAACATTATTTAGAAGATATTCCTCTCAAGTGAGAGGAAAAGGACTTGGGGAATCTTCTGCAATAAACTCACAACTCAATATGAGCCTCTCCCAGTGCTCTTCCACAGTGGCACATGAGGACCTTGCCTGCTCTTTCTCTACAGCTCTGCAAACAGGGATCTTGGAAAGAGTGGGAATAAGGCATGCCTGAATCTCTATCACACTGTCAACAGAATATGTTAGAATACAATAGGCTGTCAAGGAAATGAAAATATGCAAACCTTCAAGGGGACTTGATCATTGTGTGAGTACACTGCTAGGGGCTATTGCCCAGTTTGGGTGCAAGCGTAGATTATTACTGCCCTGTGCCTCTCCTCCAGACACAACTTTTCCCTTAGTAGCTACATGAATGTTAATCTTCCAAACTTGTAATCTTGTATTTTAGCACAAATCTATCTCTGTAAAAAATTCCAGCTATAATGACTATAAATGCAGTAGTAAACTCATTTCTTCCCCCCCTCCAACTGGCATATCACACTCTTATTGTTCATTTGTACTCATCACGTAAGCTGGGTAAAGGTGAATGACCAGACCACAAGAAGAGCTTGCGATTGGTTCTCATCTCTAATTTATTTGATGGGAACATCACTACCTCTTCTGCAATCCATCAGCTACAGGAAAAGCAGCTTTGATGCCAACCAGGAATTTCAAATCCACAATGAAACTCCCTTATCTTCAAGGTAAAGGATTAAAACTAATCAATTTAATAAAAGCCCAAGTGTCCCGCTAGGAACAGCCCTGGTAGGAACAACAAGGATGGAAAGTAAGTCATGTGACTTCGGGTAAGAAAACAAAACAAAAAAATCCCAACCCTGGGCTACTGATTGAACACTGTCTCACAGTGACTAATTTCTGACTAGAACCCTACTGCTTTGGTTTTCCTTTCCCTCAGACAAGATGAATCACTGCGTGCGGGCTGACAGAAAAAGGAGGCATCCTTTTTCTTTAGCTGCCAAACCTCTCATGATTTTCCTGTATGACAAAAGTACATCCGGCAGCGATGAGAGATTTCTGAAACTTATTGAAGTCTTCAGGGCTTAAAAGATTATTGAGATCTTTTCCAGTGTGGGGATAAGTTAGCTCTTATTTCAAATATGATGTATTTTCTTTTCCACTGCATTTAGCTTCTGCAGGGAATGTTCTGAATGTTCCACATTTCAGGAATGGCTCTCATTTTAGTCTCAAAGCTATTTATCTTCCTTGCAAATTTTCTACCTCCATGCTTTTGTTATTTAAAACTGTTCGTAGCAGTAAAAACAAACCAAAACAAAACCTTCTACAAACTGAGCTTACAGAAAGAAGCACACACTTAAAGGAATAAATCCCACGATATTTTCAGTTCCCATGCAAACACGTGTTTTCTGCCTCTTTGTCCCACATTTGGGTTCTGGCACTCAGAGGCATACACAAACATTTCTAGCACAGAGATCCAGTGCAACTTTCATGGAGACCCAAAAGTTCAAGGCACAATCCCCTCTTCCCTCCCACCTATGTATGAGGGACCTGTGTTGCTACCTGGGCTATCCTAGCAAAACATCCCCAAGCAAACCTTGTTCCTAAAACTATCTGTGATGAGCTATGCTGGCTATTTCAAATTTGCATAAGCTGTGCTAACTGTTAAACATGGGCCTGAATACTCATAAGTTACAGGAACTGATTACTGTTGTAAAACAGCACAGAACCCTCTGGAAAGCACCATACAGTTTCATTCTATAAAAGTCCCAGCAGGGGATTCTTGTTCTGAGGCTGCTTGTACAACATAATCAAGCCTTCAAGAGCAGCTCTGTGCATGACAACTGTGTAACATCCATCAGGTAAGATCTGGAAAGTGACAGTTATGATTACATATGTCTCTTGAAAGAAATGTTGCTGCTGAATGAATAGAAAACTAAGTGTGAGGGCAACTGAATCATTAGCACACCTCCAAAAATTCTGAACCAAACTTTCCTGCAACAGTGAGACAAATACCTTAGCCCCAAAAGAGACCAGCAGTGATTTTGCAAAGAATAAGAGAGTTAGTGATGCTCCGACTTGGTGCAGCTCCCTTTAAAATAGTTGTCCTACCTCCCAGTCTGTTCTAAAAGGCCACTGTCCTGGAGAAGTGGGATGTGAGGAAGCTTGTAAAACCATAGACTTGGCTGGTTCCACTCTTTATGTTTTGGGAATGTTAAATTCTGCCTCCTTATACCTTACACACTATTTGTGTAACTTAAGAGGGATGCCCCTTATGCTGAGGGCCTCTGCAACAGGGACCTGGAGCCACTGGAGCTGTCCTCTGAGCAGCGGCATTTTGGCTAGTGTTGATTCTTGGCTCGACAGTTCCTCTGCATGGTACAGATGTTGCAAAGGAGCCACTGCCTAATGTCAGCCTGCTTGCACAGCACAAGACTCAGCAATCTGAGCAAGCTCTGAACTACGGACTCTTTGCTTCTTCTCAACAGATGGTCATAAGATCCCTATCACAGGAGGAAATCTCATGAAGTCCCAATGACTAAAACTTTTATCATTCTGTCAGAAAAAAACTGAAGGTGTTTTTAAAGAGATTCAATAGAGATTGTATGCAAAAGCCCTGCAGAGTAAGGGAAAGAAAATCTGGAGTGACAGTGAAGTAGAAACCTAGTGTATGGATGGGTAAGGAAGCAAATGAAGCCCCAAGTGTTTTAAATGTGGAAGAATATCCACCATTTAATTAAGAATGAAGGAGGAACATGATCTGTTGTATACAAAATCCAACTCAAATATGTAATTTCAGAAGAGGTTGATAGCAAACACATCTGAAGTAATAGCCAATATAACTAAGGCAGACCAAGTGATGAAAAGCCAGTTGGAAGAAAGAGGAGACTCTCTGCATAACAGAAATACATCCCTAATGTTATCCCACCTTCAGCTAATTTACATAGCTTGAAAGATGGGAATAAATCAAAATTAAACAGATCTTTATCAGCAAAGAAGTTGATAAGTCTACTCTGTAAGCTGTCAAAATTCTGATGATCACTCATGAAGACTTAACTCACTAGACATCAACTTAAAATAGCCCCATATATTTGAGGGTTTGCCGAGTATGATGCAAAAGACAATTCCTTGGTCTAGTTTTGGAAGAGACTGTAGAATGATGCAAAGGTAAAAGGGGCTTTTTCCTTAGGTAGCAGGCTGGGAAAAGTCCTTCCCAATATTTTTTTTTAATGCTGTTGGGCTTCATTATAATACTAACTGTCATGGTGTCAGGAGCTTGGTTTTTTCCTTTTCTTATTTAAAATTTTTTTAATTGCATCTTCTCATTTACATTTCAGTAAAGGAAAACATTCTGGGGTGTTAAAGCTGAGATGCCAAGAAGGACATTACAGTAATTTAGATGGTAAGTACCTGAACTCAAAAGTAAACTGACTGGAAGGAACCTAGAACAAGGTGCTAAGAGCTGATCAGATATACGTACAAGAAAATGAGAAATCGCCTTTGGAAAATATGTTTTTTCCTGTAGCTTTTATGATTGATGTTTTTTCTCCTGGAAAGAATAATTTTGCAAGCAGCAGAAGTGTTACTGAAGATAAACTGAAGCTTCACAGTCTGTGCGATTAAAAGCAAACTTAAAAGCAGATTCCTAAACAAAAAACGTGCTGTATTTATTAAAAATTAAAAAGGACTGAAGTAAAGGCAGTGTTCAGATTGTTATTAGACAGGCTGCCAATACTCTGCACTTTCCCCCTTTTTCTTTGTGAACAGTTCATATGATGTTGTTATGTTAAACTACTAACGTAACCATGATACAATGACAGAGAAAAGATGCACGTCTGACTCAAATGATTCTTAAAGACAGCCTCACATCCCTTACATGAAACCAAACAGTCAACTGCAGGCTGCAGTCAACTGTGAGAGTTTTCTGTCGACACCACCATAAACAGCACACACACAACAGCTCTCTGAAGCTTCATCATACGAAAACCAGATATATGAATAGAGACATCGGGAACAGCCTCCCAATTTAGCTTTGGCATTGCAGCATAATATTTGGCATCACTGCTGGCCCCAGGCTCATTTGACATGATAGGTTTCCCTTCTCATTCCAGTCCTTAAAACCATACGCCCCACATCCACATACCCTGCCAGCTTCTTCCCAGCCTGCCTCCTGTGACCCTTGCATGAATGAGGAACCCAGAAATAAGGATGGACAAGTATGACTGAGAAAGGAGGGTTTGTCTTGCCAGTTTGGAGGAGTCAGGAGAATAAACTTGAATGTGACATGCTGCAGAAAGGAACAACTGAAACAAAATTTTCTGTTAAGTTATTTTGTGGCATCTTATGGGTTTGCAGGCTACGGTGACTGGGACAGGAAGAAGGAAGGAGCATGAAACATCACATTTCAGAGGAAGAACTAAAATTAACATCAATAGCTAAACTCTGATTAAAGGGAGGCTTGCAAGGAGAAACATTAATTAGCAGCCTAAGTGAGCACTTGAGACTTTCAAGTTTTTAATATACAGATTACAATGAAGTCATCTTTCCTGCTGTTCTCCATGTGGTTAATATTCACAGAGCTTAAAAGAATGGTGACCTACTCCTGTTTGGATGTGCCACACAAATACGGCGAAAATGTATGATGGGGAAAAAATTAATTAGCAATGAAGGAGGCAGTGACAGCAATAGAAAAATCTTCTGAAGCATAGGCTTAAGCCTTCACTGAGAAAAGCTTAGGGCTGTTTTCTTCTTTCTTTTCCAAAACAGTATCTTTAAATGGTTTCTGAAATAAATAGGGGATTGTAACATATGAGATGTGGATAATACGTGGTCTCTACTGAAAAAATCTGAAACAAAGGAAACTTGAAAACAGAAGGCACGGGTTCCCCAGCTATGCCACATACCATTTTAATGACCCAGGCATGCCAAGGGGGAGCAACATAGGCAGCCACGTACTAACTTACGCTTCACACAGAGTTTAATCTGCCGTACCAGAAAATGGATGTCCAGTTTTCCCCTAAGGGGAAAAGCATTTATTTTAACAATAGTCATTTACTTCAACAGGTCTGTATCAATCCCTTTCCTTATTTACAGGGAAATAAACCGCTTGCTGTTTAGATAACATTCTCTTCAGGGCAGGCATAGCTTATCGGAGCTGCCTGCTGCGAGCCGAGTCCAGGTTGCAAACAATACGCTTTTACCAACTCTACTGCCTTGAAATCTGACAACATATAAGTAAAGTACAAATTGCTTTCCGTGTCTTTCTTCTGCTTTCCTCAGCATAGCTAGGAGAGACTTGGCCCATTTATACTACACGTGAGAGAGAACGAGAATGAGAGTATGAGAGTGTCAACTGGCTTCTCCAGAGAAAATCCTGGCCATGGGCTGGGCATCCTGTCTAGGAATTTAACCAGCCTTTTACCATGGTGTGACGTAACTTCTGATGGGCTTTTAATCCATTCACTCAATAGCATGCACAGAGATAAAACCAGCAGAAGCTGTGAGCAAGAAACTAGTATTTTGTGCCGTTCTGCTCTTTCATCACTTTCCATTCACTCAGCTGTAACTTATCTTCTCCCACAGACTTAACTCTCACTGTGAGTTCAATGCACGCTTAAGGCAGGTGAAACAGCTTTTCTCAGTTGCTCTGTATTTGTATGCACATGAAAAGATGCCGATGTGGTCGCTCACCTGCTTTAGAGGAGCTGCCCTCTCCGCCTGCCCATGACCGGCAGGAATGGCAGGCAGCAGTGAGGCAGCAGCAGGCTGTCCTGCCACCAGTGCCTCCATCTGCCATGAGCCACTGTCAACGTGTCATGGACACTCCATGCAAGCAAATGACACTATCTGAACTGAACTAACTGAACTGCCTGACATGTCACGATCCAAGCCAGGTTGGTAGCTCTAATTATGTTTTTCCCTTCCAGTTAGCCTACATACACTCAGGTTTGAGGCATTGCTCTGGAGCAGTCTCCAGGTTTTGAGAAGCCCACCTCTCTCTATGGCTGACACCTCTGCAAGGTGTCTCAGAAAAAAAAACAACCTGGGTTGAAATTCTGGCAGAACAATGAAGGAGCGGTTCGCCAGGAGATTTTTAGTTCCACTGGCATTAAACCAAAAATACATCACATTTTCTGACAGGGAAGTCCAGCTCTAAAGCCCCTGGAGGTCCTGCAGCAAGAGGCACTGCTTCAGGGCAAGGTGCAGTGAGTGAGGAGAGCCACTCCATAGAGTTCTCCTCCCTGCCTTGACAAACAGTCCAGTCTTTGCACCTCGTGTATGAGACTAATAAACCCTATAAAATGTCAAAATTACCATTACCAGGGGATACATCAATAATCCAGGGATTTCTCTGTCAGCTGTGTAGTGGCTTGGTGCGCTGTGACCCACCACCTTCAAAATTATAATCCCTTCACTGAATGAGACACAATTAAAAATAATATAATATTTCAAAGGACTAAGTGCTCCCATATGGAGATCAGTTCTTTAAGTGTTGTAATTTGCCAACTATAAATATGCTGGAATTGTTTTAATGAAATATCCTGTGCTATTATGTAAGTACAGTATTGTTTCCATTCACACTTCTGTTCTACACAACTATTCCAGATGTTCTACCCACCATCTCGAGACTTTCCTAAATAACTTAAGAAAAAAAATGTATATACACACATACACACATTTAAATATGCATGTGTATAAACAAATATATATGGGCATAAAAATCAACTTAATAAAATAAAACATAATGCTAAATGTTTCTACATTTAATAGAGGTTCTCTGGGCATGTCTTAATCTTCTTTTAATGAACCTGCAATCATATAACTCAAACCCTTAAATTATCATGATCCTAAGTTGTAATAAAAACAAGAATAAAAGTTTACTAGAAGGTCAAAAGCTGTCAAGTGCAAGCAAGAGAAAATACAGATGCAGAAGAAGCAGAGAGGTCAAGTGCTTCTGAAAAAAATTCAGGTACTGTACCTTCAAGTATATTGCAGCAGTAGGTGACTGGTTACTGCTGTTTTATTTAATAAGACTTCACATAAATTCCAGCTGCTAACCATGTAATAAGTCCATCTTAGAACAGAAGAGCTTCTATTCTCCTGCCATGCTACGATCCTGACTTCCACCCATCTCACTGGGAGTTACAGCTGTACTGAGGGCTGAATAGATCCCATGGACCATTTTCCTGTGTTCACATTTGATTATAATGCGTGAGCTGTGTGAATGAACAATCTTCAGATTTAAGGAAAAAACCACCTCATTTTGTGTAACCCTATATGTGGTACGGTAATAATCCTGGGGCTTGACGTCACAGCAGTTTTCTCAGTGCTTTAATGCAGTGATGGCACTTCTTTAAAACAAGAAGGATGGGAGAAAAGAAAAAAGAAAATGCACACAGGAAGAAAAATGAGATTAAAAGATTAGCATCTCTGACTTTTTTTCCTCTTGCTCCTTCCCCCATTCTCTTTTTCCCCTGTATTCCAGTTATCCTGCTTTTTATTACATAACTCTTGCACTTGTATTAAGGGTCCAATCCTTTGCAAAATGCTTTCATCTTTTTCCAGCAATTTTATCCAGGGAAAATACTTTTTTTCTGGGCAGCCTGTGCAGCGGTTCCGTAACTCCTACTGCAGCCTCAGGTGGTGGTAGGTTCTGCCATGCAAACGAGTATTTCCTCATATGAGGGGGAGGAGGAGGTGGACTGGAAGATCCACATGGCAAATTGCTGTCCAGCCCTAGCACTGTGTGACTGATAGGTACACCACCTGAACAGGAATGGGGGAAAATAAACAGCACAGATGGTGGTTGATTAGCAAAAAATTGCTACATTTTTCTGCTAAAAAAAAAAAGGAACTTTTTTTGTTGTCTTTTCAGCAGTCTGTTTCCCCTCTTACATGTGCAATTTTTGTACTCTTGGAAATAAAATATTTACAACTGGGAGAATAAGGAGATACTTTCTCCCTGGTTTATAATGGAGGTTTCTGAAAAGAAAAGTAATAACAAAATTTTGGTGCTGTTTTTCCCCATAAAAATCTTATTGAAAAAAAAATGAAAATCCCGATGACAAGAAAACTATTCTATAAAATACTTAGCTGTGAAGAAAACAGGGAATATTTACTATTAGTGGATGCTTATTTCAGAACAAAATAAAGGTATAAAATAAATACATTTAATTTTTCTCTTAACATTTACACAGACAGTGCTGTATATTAAAGCAGCATGTAGTGGTTTTTCACGTCAACATTTTTAATCTCCTTGCAATGTTGTTCTTAAAGGAAAACGTAATTATTTCTCAGCCAGTCTATAAGCCTTTCCCATGAGACCTACATCAAGTATCTGTAACACAAGCTGAAACTACATTTAATAATGTCCACCGTGCCAAATTCACTCTTTAAAAAGCGAAAGCTTTCAAATCATTACAGCATAAGTGTTTAAAAAAACATGTGTACAAATGGTAGGCTTTTTAAAACATTGGGCATTGCACATGGAACTCGTCAAGAAAGAGCGTGACAGCCTGGGAGGGTGGTGAGGACACCCCTGACCAGCAACCAAACGGTCACAAAGAAATCTAGAGCTGGACACTTGTCTGGGGCCAGCTAAAAGAAGCACACCAAACATGCAGGCATGATCTACACTGGCAAAAACACTAGTCCTAATTATGTGTAGAAATTAAAAAAAACAATTCATATTTATCTGCTGCAAGCTGAGTTAAGCTACAGCTGCAGCCCTTTTGCCTGTGGAGTTAGCACCCCGGCAGCCCTGCTCTGACTCAGGTGCAACCTCGACTCAATCCTCTCAGCAACTTTGAGCATGAGCATGGACACTTTTGCCAGGCATGATGCTCTTTTTGCATTTCTTCCAGGGTCTGCACAGTGAGCAACTGCAGACCATGCAGTGGCCTGGTGTGGAGACATGCAGGGAAGGGGTAGGAAAATTGAAGGAAGCTTGCTGAAAGGGTGACCACAGTAGCTTGGGATGATTATACAAACAGCACTGCATCTTTTGATGTTTCCTCTTTTCTAATAATAAGATGGTCATCTGCACGCTTTGCTTTCTGAGAAGTGCTGCTTCATTTCTCTCCCATAAAAATGGTCTGTTTCCTCTTGGTGAACAAATTAGAGGAAGAGACCTACAATAATTTACAGTATATTAGACAGTTATTACTGTGCAATCATATAAAATGGTGATTATACTAAGTGAGAACTTTAGTAAAATTCATATACTGGAAATGGAAGAGCAAAGTCAGGCTTGGTACTGCGTGTCTGAAGTCAAACCATCCGGGGCAACATATAAATTCCAAATCCCAATCACCTTACTCATTCATGTAGTTTCATCATGATTATTCAAGCACTGACGGTGTGTTCATGCCATAACAAATAAAGAAGATGAGAAATAACCAGGCTGACTTGTGTGAATACAACAGGCACCATTTGGCCTCCCATGCCAATGCATCATAGTGAGACTGCAGGTCTTGCTAGGTTGACCTTTGCACATACCGAGCATTTCTTAGTACAGCTTAGAACAGGAAAATGAGGAGAGATAACTTGTTAGGTCCTGATTACCACCCAAAACATGTGAGGCAAAGCTCTGTTAAATGGGACCTATTTCACAGAACTGATAAAATTCAAGAGTTCAGTAAGTGTCACAGCCTGGCATACGCATTAAACCTTATTTTTTATTAGCTAATGCGTGTGGTACGTTTTAATGGATGTTAATGTAAATAGATGTGCTTATTATGACTTTAGTGCACTCACAACAGCTTAATAAAGCATTTTTATTGTCATCATTTATTGCCACATTCTTTTCGCACTTAGAGTGGTGTAAGTACAAAATAGCCCCCTAGAAGTCACGGGTTTACCTAGGTGTAAATCTGTAGTTACTTTAGATGTTTATCAGCCTGAAAGGAGACCCTGGCTCACAGAATCTAAATATCACTTTGATTTAAGTGCTGCTGAGTTTAAGCAGACTGTAAACAGATCCTGAAGAATCACTAGCTCAGGACAAGAGGAGTAATAATTTTAAGTAAGGAAGAACGCTATTCCTTTATATAGCTTTTTTTTTAAAAAATATTTTTAAATAAGATGTCTTACTTTCCCTATGAAATAGCTATGAAAGAAAACTAACTTTCAGAAGGTTATCAAACCATTTGGTGTCAGCTTGCAGCTCCTCAGTGCCTATTACTTACTTTACCCTTGAGAAAGCACAATTTGCCACAGTTGTTTTTCTCCTTGTTTTTCAGATCGACTATCAATGTCATTAATAGTCTGACACATTGAAACACTGAGAATTTTCGTCCCAGGAAGGGTTTGTACACAAGAATACATAATGAAGGACGTAGGGACCACACAAAGTACTGCTGAAACACAACTGCACTTTAAGTGAGCACAGCCAGGTTTAAGAGAGCAAAGTGATATCAGAGAGCAGAGAGAAATAAGGGGACCTCTCAGAGGCATGGGGAAGACCAGCAAGAAGAACGTAAAGCATGGGAGATCATACACATCTACAGCTGCAGCAGTGGAAACACAACTGGCCTGACATTTTACAAAAGGTCATCAGATTGTGAGCACTCAAAAAATGCTATTTACATATCACAGAAAAAAAAAAAGGGGAACTCTAGGAACACTGTTCCCCTGAGCCAGAGCTGGTGTGCTTCTTAAGCACGCAGTACCAGAAGACCAGGTGCTCCGAAAGATGCTACATAACTGAAAGCATAATTCAACTACCACAGTACGCGCTTCTTGAAGGACAGAACTGACCACAGCTGATCACAAGAGACCTGAGAGGATGTCAGCTCAGATTGGCAAAGTCCTTAATAGTATATAGAGACACAAATGCCAGAACAAATTTCCCCAGCGCAAATGAGGACATGGCTCCACATCATGCCAGTAGTACCCTAGCAACAGCACATGCATGCAAAACCACACAGAAAACGCTAAATTGCATTTACCATGGAAAAAAACCCTACATGGAGATATTTACCACAGAGCAGCTGAAATGCCGTGGGTATCTTCTGGTAACGCATTATATATCTGAGACTGGTGTTTTCCCCAAATGCTTTTTCCTTATGTCAGCAAGCTCAGA
>VZTV01091439.1:68340-90928 GCA_013400875.1 Anhinga rufa | reverse complement strand
TGTTGTTATAGGAAGATAATTCACATGTGCACTAATTATTTCTCTTTTAAACACAACACTGATTCTTCTCTCTGAAGATTTATTGTTTAGGTGACAGTTGTATGGTTGTGGTCCATATGTCTAGCCACATACACAGATGCGTAAGTAGGCACACAAACACAGCTAATTAATCTACATTAAATANAATTTATTTTATGTGACATATGTCTACACCAAATAACTTATGTAGACATGCTTTTCTCTTCAGAAATCAGGTCTACCTGTCATCTCTTCAGAGTGCTCCCTAATACTGAGTTATTTTTCCCCAAGATTAAGATCCTGTGGTCTCTATTCCAAGAGGTCATTCATTGCCTCTTTAACCTTCTATTCCAAAAAGCATTTCTGTTCCCAGCAAACGTTTGTTACACCAACAGGTTTAACTCTGCAAACAGTTGTAGACTTGCAGTATTTCTATGAACCCTGCCTGCTTTGTTGCTCAAATACAGGTTTGGAAGTTTTAAAGAGCTAACCAAGTAAATTGATTTTTGGCAGTGAAAGTGTGGTATCAGTTGTCCCTGTAAAAACTCAGATGGAAGTTAAGTTATCTGTAACATTAGAGTCACCAAAGAGAAAACTATGTTGAGGTCATTTCCACATCTTCCCCCCAAAGATGACTCTCGGACCAACAGAGTGGCTTAAGCTGTTTGCCAGTTCTTATTCAGTATAATTCACACAGGGTTAAATGTTACAGCTTCATCTAGTACGACAATACTTGGGGATGAAAAGGAATTAGGGATGCATGTCTGGCACTTCCATTTATTGACTGTTCTTTCCAGGAGTTGCAACTCAACCGCAAAAGCCTTGCTTGTATCTGAAACTTGGCAAGTGAATCCTGAATCCCACGGAAATTAGTTAATGTAAACTCCTAAGACTAGAATTATTTGGAAGTTTCTAACCCTCTGGCCATCCACTAAATAATTATATAAGCAAAACCAAAAACACAGCAGTTCCAGATGTTTGTTTGTACTCAGCAGGGCAGGGGAAGGAGGAGAAAGGATTTGCTATTTTACATGAAATTAGAGCAAATTTTGCTTTTGGAAGTAGGAAGTGAGTTTACTGTAACTGCTCATTTTCATTCAAAGGGAGCTTATTAGTGTTTGAACGTTTGTTCCAGCAGGCCGGACCTGCAGCAACACTTGCTTAAATGCAGTTTAGCTTGTAGTGCTGGATTCAGGCAGTGACTTGAGCTGCACAAAGCTCCTCCTGAAGCAGGGCTGAACTTGCTTGGCTCTGCGTGACATTGCAGCCTTGACACACACCCAGCTATACGAACCAGGCCCACAACCACGCCACCATGTTAGGATTTGTGGTGGAAACAGGCATGCAAAGATGGTTTTTCAATGCATTGGAAGGGAGTGAGGGTATAACCTACAATTGTCTGAGCTTTTAGTCACCAGCATGAACCAGAATACAGTCTTCTGCATTTTGTTGCTGCAATTAGTCCTCATTTGTGTTCCAGCACTGTCAGCAAGACACAGTAAATCCAAACATGTAAACAAGTGACACTAAATTTCTAACTCTAGAGTGGTTTTGCTAGTTCTTGTCACTTTTGTTGGCACCTTTTCTACCATTCACTACTTTTACTATCTTCACTTTCTTCTGTCTATTCTTTGCTTCCATGGAAACTGCTTTCCCATGCAGTTCTTTTGGCTCAACTTCAGCCTGTCTATGTTATGTCTTTCTGTCAAAACTGAAGGTGCCAAAAAGTAGCTTGGGTCTCTGTTCTGGCTTGGAAATGGAGCAGGCAGATGATCTGCAGGGGGTTTCGAATTAGGGGTTGAGTCAATATGACTGATCCTTGCTGCTCCTAGGGAAAGGCACTCACCCTTCCTGGCACTCACCTACCTGCACTGGGGTAGCCGGTGTCTGCCATGGCCCTGGCAGAGAAGTCTGCTGTTTTGTAGGCTATGATAACATTAGCCAGCAGCCCGGACCCTGAGGAGCAGGTCTGTGGAGTGAGAGGATGGTGCTAAAGACTTGGTGTTTACACTATAGACCTCCTGGGGCTTTATCAGGCTGATGTCCCATGAGCTGGAGGCCTGTTTGCAGCTGATGTGATCCTGAAGTGCACTCTTTTTTGTCATTGGCTTGTGAGACCATCTTGAAGGGATGCTACTCCCCCCATGCTTCCAGCACCTGCTTGCTCTGTAGGTTACTTCTGCTCTGGGGAAAAAAGGAATGAGGTTTCCTATCTCTTCCTAAATCTCACTTCCCTCTGACATTAGATATAAAATGGACTTTTTAATCCAACCCACCATTAACTTTTTGCTTTTTTTATTAAGACGCAGCTTCTTCCTGAAGGAGGAAAACGTGGGTCTTTGAGCAGTCTGGATATCTTTCCCACCCCTGTGCTAATATCAGTCCAGAAGTGCAACTAAATGATGAAAGCTGCAGAGCATCAGTGTTTTTCCTATCACCAAATATAGTCTTGGTCCCTCATTATGTCTATTTAGCCTTGGTTTTGACCTTAACAGAATTGGCAGTCTCAGGAATGCTTTGCTTTCATTTTCAGCTCTGAAGCTCTAGGGTTGTGAATGCAGAGGCAGCTTTGAACAAACGTCAGTGAACTGGCCTTGACAAACATACCATCTTTTTGACCTGTTCCTTGGGTTTTATAAGCTGTTTCTTGTTTATAGTGTTTAGCGTCTCCAAAATAAATATGAGATGGTTGTTGAGTCTCTGTCTTAGCTTTCCCCTTCCAGCTAATCAGACTGTTCTCAGTTCTTACCCACCACCTTTGGTAAGAAAGCTGAGGGTGGAAAGTTAGAGGACATCAAGGTGAAGGAGGATTGCAGAGGTGTTGGCGGAGTTGGGTTGCAAGCCCCAGTGTGCAGGGATGAAAGGATGTGGGTTTGCATGACTGACTTTAGAAGGAATGCCCTGGGTGGGGGGATGCTGGGGAGATGGCAAAGAGAACAAATGAGTCTGAAGGGGAATTTGTGAGGGATTAAAATACTGGACTGTGCAGCGGGGTATATTTGTGTTCAGGGAGCTGGTAGATACGAGGTTTTCTATAAAATGATTGCCCGGCCCGCATTTTAAAGATTTACATGACATTTTAATATGAAAAAATACTTTAATCTCTTTCTGCTAATGTAAGCAGCTTGTTGCAATGTAGCTTTTTAACCCTGCTTTTCTGTGAACAAACAGCTAGACAAGAATGGTATTCATTAATTTGCAGGAACTCCTGTTTAATGGTGTCTGCATTGGAGTCAAAGCCAACGACTCTAGTTGAAGATGTCCCTGCTCACTGCAGGGGGTTTGGACTAGACAACCTCTGTAGGTACCTTCCAACCTAAACCATTCTATGCTTTACAAGCAAATCCTTGCAAAGCAAAAAAGCTATTATTCAGCTATACCTTGAGAACCAGAGGACAGACTAAAAGCAATTCCTTTATAGCTTTAATACAGAAGGATTGCATTTTTTATGAAGCTTTGTAAATATAACTGACTTCACTATTGCTGCAAAACTGAAGTTTAGGAATTTTTCAGAATAGCCTTTTATTTTAGGTGTTCATTTAACATCCCATGAAGCAACTTTTTGCAATGATGGCAGAGGAGGAGAAGTAAAGCTTTTTTTAGCAGGCAGTGACCAAGGGTTTGACTAGCGATGAAACACTCGAGTTATCTTTCTGTGACCTAACTACTGATGTTTGACTGACTCTTCTGTAAGTCTGAAGACAAATCTTCTTGGCGTTATTAAACACCACAAATTACAAAATGCATGAACTACTAATGTTTTCTGGATTCAAAATACCCAGTTTTTTATTTATTCTGTAAAACAATGTGTATAGTACTAGAAAACTTTGAGTTCTACTTAAGCATTAAACTACAAAAAGAACTAATGAAAAAAAATTCTGTTACTACATATTTAAAAAGCTAAACCATCGAGGGGAAAAGAGAGATGATAAAAGAGGGAAGATACTTATATGAAGACCCTGAAATGCTTCCTGGGCCTCTTAATTTTTAAACCAGCCAAGGGACACAACTCCCAGTGTAGCAGAGGAGTTGGAAGGAACAGAGGCAAGGTGTGGATGCCATCTAGTGGGGTCTGGTCACTGGGGACAGGGACAGGAGCCGCAAGTGTTCCAAGGCACAGCCCCGAATTAGCTTATTTTCACTTTGACTCTCCCAGCTGCCTTCCGACTTAAAGGCACTGGGTTTCCTTGTGCATACTGTATTAGTAAAACTACATCACGTTTTGGATCACTGTTGTAGGCTGCTATAGTACTTACTTGAGAAGGTGACATTAAATCATTATAAAGTCTGTCTGGCAGGCGTTTCACAGAAATCAGTAAATCTTGCCATGTAACGGAGAGTTCATTGTTCTCATGAAAAGAAAGTGATCAGAGATTTCAAATGAAATATGGCATTTATTAATTTGGAGTAATTTTTTCACACTACATTATACCTTTGAAAAGAGTCAACAGTACATCCTTGAGGGCTTTTGCTAGAATTTAGGAGTATTTTAACTCATTTATTTACCCTTCTCTTGGGAAGGCTCTGATAACAGCAGGACAGTGTCTTCTGGTCACATAGAACATCCCAGAACAGTTGAGAAATTCACCTTTGGGGCTGCATGGAAAAGCTGCAGGCTCCGCTGCAGAGGGGGCATTCATCAAAGTACCTGGAGAAGACTGAACCTGAGGCACTGCAACTCATCAGGGCAGTGTGTGTGCAGGCAGGGAGGAAAGGAGTACAGAGATTTTTCTCACCAGCAAAGGGTAAATAAGGGATAATTGCATGAGTTAGAGATTTCTCCCTCTGTGCACCTTAAGGCTCCCCATGCATAGTGGAGAAAAGATCAGGTCCTGAGTTTTCTCTAGTGTGCAGAATAAAGCTCAGCTGCTGGTAGTATTCCCAGGTGTGGCTTTTATGTGTCCCTTCAGTCCCTAGTAGGATGAGGGTCCTGCTTCCTGATCAAGGGGCTCTTCAGCCACTACTACCACTTTAATGCAAAGAACTCATTAATTGCTCAAGAAAGTGCTGTTCCCTTCATAAGTCACATCCTTTTTCCAAACCCCGTTGGAGCTGTGAACTTCTCCTGATCAGGCCAGAGGCAAAATATCAAATTTGGCTGTGACTCAATTGGTTTAGAAGCCAGTCCCATACCCCAGCCTTTCTGGATTATGTATGGGAGAAGGTGGACAAGCAAAAGGTTAATTCAGAGAGTATAAAGAAATGTCACCCACTTTCCAGAAAACATCTGCCACCTTCTGCATGTGGCACTTTGTGCTGGTTTCGGCTGGGACAGATTTAATTTTCTGCGCTGTAGCTGGTACAGTGCTGATGGCACATTGATGCTTTAGCTGTTGTTAAGTAGTGGCTCAGTGTCACCTGTAGTGAGGGACCTCTCCAGCCTCCCATGCTCTGCCGGGTGCACAAGCAGCCGGGAGGGGAGGGGGCACAGCCAAGAGAGCTGATCCAGACTGGCCAAAGGGATATTCCATACCATATGATGTCATGCCCAGTATATTAACTGGGGGAGCTGGCGTGGGGCAGAGCAGTTGCGGCTCAGGGATTGGTGACANTGCTGATGGCACATTGATGCTTTAGCTGTTGTTAAGTAGTGGCTCAGTGTCACCTGTAGTGAGGGACCTCTCCAGCCTCCCATGCTCTGCCGGGTGCACAAGCAGCCGGGAGGGGAGGGGGCACAGCCAAGAGAGCTGATCCAGACTGGCCAAAGGGATATTCCATACCATATGATGTCATGCCCAGTATATTAACTGGGGGAGCTGGCGTGGGGCAGAGCAGTTGCGGCTCAGGGATTGGTGACATCGGGTGGTGAGCGGTTGCAGCACATGTTGCTTGTTTTGGTTGTTTATTCCCCTTTCCCCCGCCTCTGGGTTTCACCTCCCTCTCTCTTTTTATTTTCCTTTTCATTATATTATTATTGTTGTTGTTATTATTATTATTGTTTTATTTTAATTATTAAACTGTTCTTAACCCACGAGCTTTCTCACTTTTACCCTTCTGATCCTCTCCCCCATCCCACCAGTGGGGGAGTGAGCGAGTGGCCGGGTGGGTCTTAGTTGTCAGCTGGGGCTAAACCACAACACGCTCCTAGATGGTTTCATTATGATCTGAGACGATGGGGCCAAAAGGCAAAAAACCCCTTGCTAATGATGTGCTCATCATTCCCAGCCCAAAGATGAGAGCGTGGCATTCTCCTACTGGGAGCAAGAAACAAAACAGAAGCAAGCTGTCTGATTTGCAAAGGATGCTGGCATCTGCTAGCATTTTGATCATAAACGTTATCCAAGGTGTTTCTGGCTGAGCCGCTGCCTCTTCTATGGTGTTTGTGGAGGCCAGGACCATATGCAGAGCTTTGGAGCCTGCGGTCCCGCTTGGCTAATGTTCCTGTCCCGACTTAAACATACTGAAACAAAAATGTATGAGCCATAATAAAACATTCGGTAACACCTTGGACTGCGTTTGAACTTGCTGGTTTGTCAATGAAGTGCTAAATAATTATGTCACTAAACTGTGATTCCACTAGAGGGCACAGAAGTACTCTGTTTCGGATAATTTTAAGCATTGCCACTGCAACGAAAGGAAGAAAAGGTATGTCATTAAGGAAATCCAGTACCATCTGCCTTTTCAATTCTTCTGGCACAGCAGTCGTCTCGAAGCATAAATATTGCTTTTTATATCAGGTATGAATAAAAAGCCATCAAAGTGAGTTTCACCAGGTGAAAACCCTAGGTCAAACACTGGATCTGTGATCCTTATACAAGTGGAATCTAAAAACTACTGTGATGTCCCTAGGCTGAAATTTGAGGAGTTCAGCAGAAAAACAGCCTGGCAAAGTTGTCTTTTTCAGGTGTTGTTTTTTGGGGGGATGTTCCCCTCAAATGACATGGGAGCAGTAACTTCATTCGGAGCTGGTCGAGTAAAAGCTACGTGCTGTAAGCACCTTCTGACAACAACTGAGCCTAGAGAATGGCCCTGCTCAAAGGACAAAGAGGAGAAGACAACCTCCCAGGATGAAGTAAGGGGCGGTATGGGAAAGAAGAGGGAGCAAAGCGTGCAGCCCCCTCCCTCCCTGCATGAATTTTCACAGATGATCTACATCAATACCTCATCACAACAGTGCAACCTTCCCCTCAGTTATCTGCAGATTAGCTTTGGCATGCTCCCATGTGTTTTACTCCAGTATTTACGCTGCAGTGAAATGCATCAGTGGTGGTTGAGCCAAAGAATAGAAATGCTTTTATGGAGATGTATTGGGCACACTGCTAGGATTGCTCTGTTTCCTGTGCAGCTGGACAAAAATATTTCATCAAACCCCTGTGCACTGGAACACTTGTTTTTCACATTTTTTTGAAAGTCTGTCTTTTCAAACTGTTCTTTGAAAATCACTAACCTCAAAAATCTGAGTTGTGTGGGTGTTTGGTTTAAAATGGAAAAGCTTTCAGGTTCTATGCTCAATTCAGACCAGGAATTTTGTGCTGGATAACAACAAACTTCAGCCAGCTCTGCCTAGTTCCCCAAGCTCTTAAGTGACAGGCCGTTCTAGACATTGGGTTAGAGTTTCCTATGACAGACAAAGCGTACTTTTGTACATATTTTTGTCGTTTCCCTCTGCTCTTGAATTACCCTGTCTCAGACTTGCCCATAGCCAAATTTTCATGGTCTCTGAGTTTACTTTCCTATGGCTTGAGCTTTTGCTAAATAGAGGTCATGGGTTCCAACTGCCAAATGCCACACAAGGTTGTTAATTAGCAATCGCTTGTGTTGGTTCTCACACTTCGGCAAAACTACTTGGCTCATCTTGGTAATCCAATCCTCTACTTGGCTTACTGCTAGGAGAGAATGGAGGTTGTCCAAATTGACCCTTGCTGAAAATATGACAAAAGCAGGTTTCATAGATAAGTTATAATAAAAGATTAAACTGAAACTAGTGACATTTTCATCATTTACACATTTTTTTGGTCAAAAGGAGCAAAGAAGTGAAAGTTATAAACTTAAGACACGGATGTCAACCAGTCTCAATGGCTGCTTATGGTTGTCTTCAAATTATGTCACTATTTTAATTCTTCTGTTTATTTATTGGATATTAATACATCCAAATCCTTGCATGGCCAGTTTTTCTCCAAAGAGTTAGGGTGCTTTCCTGTATTAAAAATAATATATATATTTTAGTAAGACTTTTATGGTCAGGCTGCATCTCCAAGGATTTTAGTGTTCTGTAAAGCAGATTCTGTATTGTTGCAGGGTAATATTGCATGTGTTACTGAGTTAAAGAAACTGAGCTGTGCTCTCTGAAGAGCTGAATACCATAAAATGGAGTGTAGTTACATGTTCAAACCCAAACCATAGCTGCAAAGCGGTACCAACTGGCTAGCATCTGTTAAGATTAAGAAGTCATCTGTAATGATTAAGAAAACTTCTTGTAGCTACAGAAGAAATGCTTCCTGTGAAATAACTCTGAAGATGCAAAGAAATGCTCAATTTCTGGAGGTTTCAGTCATTCTGCTGATATAGAGCAACTTAAGAAGAAAGCAGTATTAAGCAGTGAAAACAAAATAACACCTCTATTTCAACTCTATGCTGTGTTGGGCTCCCTATGGGGACTTGTTAATGCCTCCTCTGTGCCATGGTGTCATGCCAAAGGGAACAGTCATCAGTCCCCATGGTGGGGAGTCAGTTCTGTGTGTATCACGGGGGATGCATATCAGCACCTGCCTCTGCAGGCAGTGAACGACTAGATCCAAACCAGTTTGACTGTAATATGGGAGATTTGGGTTTAGGCTCTCCTTCCCCTTCCCAAAAGCATCAGTACCTGTCCGAGAAAGTCAGGACAGCTACAGTGCCCCACCTTTTATTGGGATCTACAACCGCAGCTCCTTCCTGTCTCTCTGAACATGTTTTCTCCTTGCTGGCTACTGTCTCAGTGACATGCACACTTTACTCGTGGAGCAGACTTGCTTTCTCTCTTTGCACACTATCTGAGAAGTAAGCGTCTATGTATATCTGAGTACATTAAAACCAGTTCCAAGAACTACATTATTAAAAACATTAGTGTTTTAATTAGGCAGCTGCCTCTGAAGATTTGTGGCACTCGTGTCTTGTGCATGTGTTTTGGTGCTTAGCAATACCTCTCCATTATGTAACGCTTCTTTTTTTTTGTAGGTGACATTTAAGAAATAACAAAATAATTATAAATATTGTAATGGCTTTATATGGAAAAAGATTTTCATTTCTTCAATGCAGTCTGTCCTGTCACATGTTCCTTAAGCTTTATCATATTCTATTTTTATGCCTGTCTTTCACATTGTATAGTTTCAGCTATTTCAAATAGTACTTTTTCTCTTCAGATAAAAAATAGCAGCTGCCTGATGTTAAGCACAGTAGCACATACAGGTTAACAAGGTTTCATTCAAATAATAAACCAGTTTTGGACTAAACTCTTTTTGAAGCCATTGAAAGCATCCTGTAACAGCTTTATATATAAGGTATGTAGCTGTACCCCCATGAAGTACAGGAGAGGCCCTGGTGATGGCTTTAGCGGTGGTAGGTTGGGGACCTGCTCGCTCTTTGCTGCTGGAGAAAAAGCTTTTTCTGAGTTCAGTACTGCAGCAGTGCTACAGGACACGTGCTTGCCCCCATCCATGGCCATCCCATGAATTTCAGGGCAGGTCCCTTACAGAGGTGGCAGTATGTGTTAAGGTAAGTCCCAGAGATGACAGGTTAGGGGCTTGTGGAGGCACTGGCCGCCCTGGAGGCATTTCCTTGATTAAGTGTGATGGCAGATTTAAGGCAGACTGGTTGCCAGTGGGAGGTAGCTGATTGCGCAACATCTAATTACAGGCTTTCCACTTTACCGGGTAACCTAGTGTCACACATAAACCTGTCAAAATTCCTCCAAGATAGAAAATATGACGTAAAGTCAAGCTGACCAGCAGCAGAGGAGGTAGATTGCTTACAATCATGTTTAGGAAAAGGGGTGTCTTCCACAACTCATTCATGGCATGTTCTTCTTTCCTTCCTCTGCTTTTGCTTGGCTGTAACAACCTTGAAATAAATGTTTAGCAGAAAATTGTGCAGTACTGTAGATACCAACAAACAAGACATGTCAAACAGGTTTCCAACGTAAGGGAAATATTTTGTAGTCCTCTGGTGGTGCCAACAGCTACCTTTACAGAATAAGGCTAGAAAGGAGTTTTCAGCTAATGTTATGCCCTGATTTGAAACTGAATTTCTCTTAAATCGAGGGAGCCTTCAGTCTTTTAGACTTAACTTCTCTGAGACAGCTTCATTTCTCCCTGAAGTCAGATTTAGAGACTACTGCAATCAACAGCTATTTAAGGAGGTAGGAGCAGGTAAGACCTTTCAAGTTTGTCTGAGACCTGCAATACAGAGTTTAGCCAGGGAGATGTCTGACCAAGGAAAAGAAGCCATAAAAAGGCACGTGGGAGAAACTAGTATTAGAAATTAGGCTACAGCAATTACAATTAGCTTCTGAGACCTGAGAAAATACTACAGTACAATGGTACTTGGTACTGTGTGACAGTTTCAACAGTACAACTATTGTTATAACGACTTAATAGATTGGGGGTGGAGGGTAGATTTTTACCCTCTACCTATAAAAACGACAGTCCAACTGGGCAGGTACCAGACTCTCCAAGATGATGCTAATCGATTATAGATAATGAAGAATACTAGCCCTCTTGCCTAGTGGTTATGAATACACCCAAAAAAAGACAACTCATGCTCCTTGAATTTAGCTACCACATCTCCAGACTGGGATTGCTGAACTGGAAGAGCAGAGAGGGATGATATTTTTCATGGAAATGCTGTCATAGGTGTACCTCACCATTGACACTGGGATTTTTCTGTTGCTCTCAGGAGAGCAGTATAGAACTGAGTGACATATTTTTCTTGCACAAGAGCATAGTTTTAAGTGTAAACCAGTAATTCCTTATTCATTACAAAAGTTCCTTCAGGTCATAGGATACCATCTCCTCTGCATAGGTGTGAGAATAGAACGGGATCAGGAAGGAACTAGTGAAATACAGGGACTAAAAATAACCATACGGTCTTCACTGAGCTTCCTAGAGCTTTCCTTTCACTAGACTCTAAAACTTTGATCTCTTTTTGCCTTTGCTTCAGCAGAACAGCACAATTCCATCATGGCTTCTGGTATTTATCTATATGCCTTATACAACTCTCTAAATTTATATGTATTTGAAACAGATAAAAAGAATTAAAATTGTAGTCTCTGGTGTGGTTTCTCATACAATTTTTTAAAATAGAGCAAATATTCTTCATTTGGGGAAATGCTTGCTTTAGTTTCTCTAAGTATAATACAAGAGCTTCTCTTGTAGTATTGTAATACTTCATCATCTGATCTTGACCTAAACCAGAGATAAAAATATTGGAAAAGAAGATACCTGTATTAGAAACAAAATTAACCTCATCGTGGGTGAATTCCTCATTTTGAGGGGGCACTGTGCTTGAACATTTACCCTGTCAATGCAGGATGAAATCATTCTGATACCGTCGGAAAAAAAATGGCCTTTATCTAGTGTCTCTGTGGTTTTGTTTAATCCCCAGGAAGTTGTTTAAATTCTTTGCACCCAGCTCTGTTAATTAGTGAGATAGAGAACTCTTGAAAGGGAAGTGAATGTGATGTGTTTGTGAATAACATGACTTCATGGTGTAGGATTTTGTGATTAACTTCAGGTGAAATAATACTGTATGGCCCCATATCATGCAAATTAATATATTGTGCTTGTAAAACAAAGTTGATAAAACTAGCCATTTTCATCATGAGATGTGACTTATTTGACAGTGTGGAGTCCACCAGAATAGTTTTCAGAGAGCCAGTGGTTAAATATTCTTTAGAAGTGGTATATGCCTCCTACAACAAAGTTGCACAGGTTAGAATACCAAATAACACAAAAATTAATTTAAGTTTGTTATATTTTGGGAGCACAAAAGGAGTTCTTGGTTTTGTTTTAGTTTCTTGAGTTTTTAAAATTCCTTCTTATTTTCCAGGTTCTAGGGCTAATAGCATCAGTACTGTACTAGCATTCAGGAGGATTTTGTTACTTTCAACCTGCAAAATAATTTCAAGTGCCTAAGTCCTCACAGAGGGAAGGTTAGGTTTTTCAAGGTGGTTTTTGTTTTCTTCCCTCTCAAAACTTACAACACTATTTGAAGAGATGAGTATCTCTGAGAAAATTCACAGTCATATTTACACTTCAGCACCTCTACCACATATCTTTTGGAATATTCTGAGCAGATGCTATCATTTATTAAAGTGAAGGTCCTACGTAGGTACACAGGGTGGAGAAAGCAATTTCTCTAACAAAAATTGGTCAGTCAAGTTTTGATCAAGTATAAACAGCTAAAACTCTGTTAATGACAGTATAGTGGCAACTGCTTGTTTGTCTTGATGTCAATCTGCAGGTGCTGGGGGTTCTCTCTGGCACAATGAAAACTCTTTGAAGTTAAAAATGGTGTTAAGATATTCAACTTTAACCCCCCACATCACGTTTTTTGTAATTTGGTGATGCATTGAAACAGACCACTTCATGAGGGGCTTCAGCCAGTAAACTGCTAGTCATTACTTTTGAGGTTTCTCTTGCTTAGCACTTTGCTCTAATTTACTGGTTCAGCACAGTGGTTTTCATGTCTCTCTGGGTTTATGCTTATAGTTCTCACTAACGTCAGCTATTATCAAAGCTACCTGTGTGTTGTATTTTAGCCACTGTGTAACGAAACTGTCACAGTAATGCAGGATAATGCAGTTCCTTCCCTAACTTGGAGTTATAAACCAACTTGGAGTTATAAAACAAAATAGGCAGATTTCAGTGTTAAAACCTGTTCTGAAGCACACTAATAAATGGCCTTATTTTGGGAAAGTGAGCATCAGAGAGGACCAAGTAAAGATTTAATTCTAAAAGGTGGCACTATTAAGCACCCAACTTTGACAGTTCAGCCGTAATTCTGAAATCACAGATTACCCTCTTGGCCAGGGTGGAGGTCTCAGATGTGGTCCCACGCATCAGAGAGGGGAACGGGGGCCACCTGTGCCACTGGGGTCTGCAGGTGAGCGGTGAGGAGCATCTTGGTGACCTCTGGTTCACACAGCCGCAGAGCACCCTCACCTTCCCCTGCTGCAACACTTCACCCGCTAGCGAGTGATTTATGTGATCTGATTTGCTGCTGTCAGTTACCTCTGATTTGTGAACAAGCTGGAATGAGCCTCAGGGAGAGGGCGGGAAGGTGACAGAGGGATGCTTGAAAGAGAGGTTACATACCTCCCCACTCTGAAAGGCTAAACGTATAATCTTCCGTAGGAGCTCTATAATTTCTACCTTGCCTGGTCATCTGGTAGGAAGAAAAACTGCTAACTGATGACAGCCTTGGAACAAGCAATTGAAGAGGTTTCTCTTTTTTTCTATCTGCAGGTAGAAATCATATGAAAGTGGGGGAGGGTATGAGGAAGGAGCATTTTGTGTCTCTGGCATGTAGAACTAGTAACTGCTGGAAAAGCATTGGTTGAAATGTTACAGGAAGAGAGCTCTTCATAATGGAAACAATACAGGAGCCTTTATTTTTACACAAACTTGAAAAAGAAAATAAATTACCTGTTTCTTTTCCTGATGACTCATTTGAAAAGTTTATGGGCTTTGCGAAGGCATTCGGGTGGGACCTCACTGGTGATGTAAGCATTGCTCTGTCAGGTTGCTCCCAAGGGCAGCCCCTGATAAGGGGCTCTCTCACTCTTTCATGGAAAGCCCTTGGGATACCCTAAAACTTCCCAGGCCTCTCTATGCTCCTCCATATCTTGGTGCCTCGAAGTGTGAGCTTTGCCAGAATCCCTGGGCAAGTATCTGTGCCATGTCAAGGCTCAACCCATATATGACCATGCCCTCTTCTATGAGAGGGAACCCTTCCTGACCCTTAGCATTACCTGTTGTAGGCTTTTAGTGGCAAAAAGTGGTGGTAGCTGTAGGCCTTCTGCATTTGTGTGCTATGCTTAATGAATGTCAAGATCTGAAGCCATTCCCCAAGGCAGCAAGTCAAAGAACACGAGATGGGTCTGGTTGTCAGGTGACATGTAATTTCTTCCTGGAAAGATCTAAACTCTTTGTCCATAATTTCTCTTACACTGGCTGTATGCAGGGGCTGACCCTCTCAGCCAAATCTGAGGGCACCTTGGAGTACCTCCAAGCTCCCAGCTGCAGAGCAGACTGCTTCTCAAGAACCTTTAAAGGGGTCTAATCCACATTTCCCCTTTTGGAAACTTCTGTGAAGCTTGGTCTTCTGAAAAGTCTGTTAAAGAGGTGTCTAACACCCACTTCATTGTTTAAATAATGAAGGCTATGGAGCTTGTATTGCAAGGGGGAAACCTCAACTTAGCACCCTCATTAACCCCCTGGCCCACCTAACCCCAACCCTCCTACTCCTCCTTTATTTTACCCTTGCATTGCATGCTGTCGCTGCAGCAGGTTGGCCACAATTGCAGTTTAAAGGCAAATTCAAGGAAAATATCCTGCTGGGGAAATCAAATATGATATTCCCTCACAGACATACCTCATGCTATGAACAGATTTTTTCACGTAAGTGCTCCTTTGGTTCATTTGTTTAAAAAAAGAATTGCAGAAGTGCCATATCTAACCATTCACAGCATTTGGGCAGAGGTTTCAGAGCCCGGGTCAGAGTTTGGCAGCATGGTATTTGTTGTGGCATGCTGCTAGTCTGCTCCTGCAGCCTGTAAAAACATTGATAAAAGTGTTATTCAGTGACAGAGAATAAATTGAACCCAAAAACCCAGGCTAGGGTTCTATAGCAAATAGCAGATGGGCTAGGTTTTCTTATTGCCTACAGAAATGTGTGAAGTATCCAGCTGTTCTTCCTGTACCTGTGATGTGAAGTGCAAGTAGCTCTACATATGTGAACACTGTGGGCAGATTAAATCAATAGTTGCAAGCAGAATATAAGGTTCTGGCATTTAATAAAACACTGTACCGACAGAGCTGAATACATAGCTATCCTTCATTAATGAAGAACCAAAGAAACATGCTGAGTGATGTGTTATCTTTTTAATCATATTAGTCCACATGAGACTTGGACAGAGCTATTTATTATCCATCCTGTTTTCGTAACTGAGGTTTCCAGCTAAAGCAGAGGGACAGAAAATGCTAAGTTTCTCTCTTTTTGTTTGTTTGTTGTTTTTTTTTTTTCTTCTAACTTTGGCTTGAAGCAGCTGTTAAGAACACTCAAAAAAATCAGTGTTACTCCTCAAAAGTTTACACTTCACTAGCAGTGTCTGTAAAGAAGCCAAAATTATCAGTTTTCGCTGGGATCAGCACTGGGAGGCTTGGAACATGTTAGGATGGAGATCTTCACAGTCTGTCTTACAAAACAAAATGGCTACCAACATGCCTGAGGGCTGAAGATGTTTGGCAGTAGAAGTGAAGAAGCTCTAAATTGTAAAAATAGGGAGAATCTCTAGTATCTCTTACAGGTCAATCACAGATATGAGCAGTATTTGAAACCAGTCCCACCCATGTCATTTCCCCCTCTTTTTGGGACAGGTGCCCTGGGACAGCATGGTAGGACCCTCACATCATGACTCTCTTTGCTCTTGCCTGAAGCCCAACAAGGCATTGCCACCCAGCAGCAGCCCTGGTTGTGGCCCACCACCACTCAGACGTGCAGTGGTACCTGGGCACTGGCTGCTCCATGGCCAGCCTGCTGCTGCCATCCTCACCGTCGCTGGGAGATGCTGGGAGAACAGCCCTGGTATAGGTGGCACGAATGCAACAGGTTTATCTCCCACTGGTGCCCCTGTGTAAATGAAGGTGTTTGCACAAGTCCTTTTTACTTTCAACTGCTCCAAAAAGAGAGGGGTTAATGCTAAAATAGCGGGGTGGGTTTCTTTGCAAGATGTTTGTCATGTACAGCTGCTATAGATAGGTTTAATATTGTCCAATATGAGTTTTTTCAGAAGAGGTGTGTCTTATAGGAAAAAGCTCATTTTGGAAATCCATAATATCTGGATGACTCATTTGTTCTTCTCAACCTTTGTCTCAATTCAGAACAAGCCAGCAAAGATCTAGCTAAATTGGTTTAGTTGTACTCATATAATTTATTTCCTAATATTTCCTTGCAACTTGAGAATAAGATATCTTTGGCGTACAAATCTGGGCTGTATATAGAGGGGTTTTTTGATACTCACTTTACAGTATCATTTCTGAGCTGAAATTGGGGAAAATGACCAGGAACCTTTGAAGAACTTGGAAAACTATAATGGTAAACGTCAGTGCTACTGCTGCCCCTAGGACCTATATAGCACATGTATGCCCAGGTAATATAAATATTAAAATATGCTTTTATTTATCCATGATTATTTGTGACTCAGGAACACCATGGCAATTGTGTGTGTGCAAGATTTGAATGGAAAAGCTGGCACAGCTGTAACTACAGCAAACATCCCACCGTGCTTAGGTGAACAAAATCTCATTGTACTGTAATGCGTTATCAAAGATACAGTACGTAAACAACGGATCAAAGCCCACCAAGCATTCCCAGGCTAGATAGTAGGAAATCCCTGCTTTCTTCCATTTCAAATGAACTCTAGACAAAAAAGTTGCAATTATCTAGGCAGCTTTAAGGAGATGAGTGAGCAGTTACTTTAGAAACAGCACGGGTGTTAAACATACACAGTTCAGGTGTTGCCTTCTGGCAGTTTTTGTGTGTTCTTTAATATTAATCTTTGTAACTTAATAGGCATAAATAGAGATCATAATTACCTCAAACAAAAATGCTTTTAAAGTTTTGTCTGGCACTTTATTTTGCACTTTTCCTTTAGACTGTAAAACCATACAGAGGGAATTGTAACCTCATAGGAAATACAATGCTTGGTATCTTTTCTTGTGCAGGGGTAAGTTTCACTGCTGAGGTAACAGCCAAAGCTATGAGAACCTCCACGAAACTCATTTTGGGTTATTTTAGTGATAGCCAGCATTCAGACTATTTGGAAATAGTTTCTTATAGTTTCTTATTCTGACAGTCGGTAGCATATGTAAGTATTTTATGGAGTAGTCCAGTGGGATCTGGGGGAATTTATGAGATGTTATGTGCCATAAAACTAGCTTGCTAATTCATAAATAACCTTCTGAGCAAATAGGAGTGAGGAAAACCTTTGCCTAAACCTGGAAAAAAAACACAAAATACACCGTAGCAGCATGTGTCGATTCACCCCTTCCCTCTACCGTGCCTGCTGCCACTGCTGGGTGATGCTGACATGCCCACGCTCAAACACTCCCTGTGGACCCCTTGGATAGACCAGCCCAAGTCTTGAGAGTGCTTTCCAGAGCAAGTTTAAGACCCTGCCTCTCTCCTGAGGGACTGAGGTTGTAAAGGCTTACCATTTCAGAGCCTTCCATTTGCATATGTGGATACAGCCACTGACTCACTCTCTGTAACCACACCATCAGGACAAGCTGCTTGCAGGATTGAGGCTTGGCTTAAGTCACTTTATGTCAAGAAGTACAGGAGAAGCGGTGGCAAAGTAAGAAAAAGACAAAAATGCACTTTCTGCGCAGTTGCTGAGATTGTGCCTGTTATAATTGGTCTGAGAGGAGGGAGTAAGGGATTTCATGTGCTCCTGAAATTCTTTGTTTATTCATTTGCTGTTGTTGTTTCTAATAGCTGAGGACTGGTGGGTGTGGAGGAGGCTCCAGGAGGCAAGTCATAAACAGAACAAAGCACCCAAAATGGGGCCAGTCCCTTTCTCCCTTCCTTTTATTTTCTTCCTGCTACTGATGGCAACTCTTCAGAAGGAAAAACTTGTATCCGATTCATCCTCCACCACTTTTAGGATTTCCTTTTCAGAGCTGGCCAAGGTTTTTTTGCTCTCTGTTGCACACCCTTCGTGAGGAGGAAAATGCATCGCAAGGTTTGAAAGCCCAGGGCAGGGTTGGTACTTCCCCCTCTCACCTTCCTGCATCTGTTATCCTTCCCCGCAGAAGGAGTCTTCCTTAGATGTTTGGAGAGCCACTCAGGCCAAAAGGAAGAGAGGAGGAGCGTGGGCTTAATTTGGTTTATTGTTTATGGTAGGTTGCCTAATTTTAGGTGAATGGCCATTTGTTATATTAGCTGATGTGAATTTTGATATTGTAATTTGAATTACAGGAGTTCTTTGGGGCCAAGATTAGCATCATAAAATGAAATAAAATAAATAAAAAGGGTTAAAAAAACAATCAGCCAGTCCAATTAAAACTGTGGCTGTCTGGAGCCATGGAAAAATGTAGCATAAACAGAGCTGCAAGATTTGCAGGGTGGAGCTGGCATTGGCAGTGAGGTGTACAGGTATATACCTGTCTCTCTGATTTGGCCCAAACAACCCCCAGTGTGCTCCTTTTTGGGATCAGAGAACAAAAGTCAGGCAATCACTGCTGAACTGTGGGAGAAGCTAATTTGCAGAGAAAAAGTACCTGTTCAAACAGTCCCCACTTTACTGAAACATCTCCCATCTAAAGACTTTTAGCTCCTGTGCTTATCAGTTTCTTGTCATGCTTTCTGGCAATTAGTGATCCACTTCACCCCTTGCAAGCTCACATCACTGCTGAGCTAAACTGACAAGATAAACTCGGTGCTTAAAATTCCATTTCCAGTAATAGAAATGTACCCTGTCCTGTCATTTTTTTAAGTTATACAAAATACCACCATATTAGATTAAGCCTGGAAGGCATGCATTTAAAGGGAGAAACCAGTATTTCTGAACAGTATGACAGCTTATAGTTTTCACATTGTAGAGTTTTCAAAATACCTATTTTCTTATTGTCTTACCCACTTTACCTTTTGACTTTGGTGCTCAGAGTTCTTTTTTTTTTTGTCTTTCACCATTTTTTTGTCCTTATTTGTTACCGCACTTTGCATAATTAAGGCTGGAATCAGTAAACCACTTAAACACATATTCCACTGTAAGCTTGTACTGGGGTTCTCTTGAAATCAGTGGGTATTAAGGTCTTGGCTCAAGTGCTTTGTTAAATCATAACCAAAAACCTTTGTCCTTCAGTCTTACTTCAGGACAGGATGTTTCTTGCACCTGGTTCACTTCCTAGATCTCATGTCAATATGGGCAAGCCAGGTTTGCTCATTGGCAGTCTTTTTTTCTGGGGTACTTTTAGAAAACAAGTCAAAAGAGAAAGGAAGCAATCCTTGAACCAGATAAGATTTCACTGGCGTTCAGATTCCCAGATGACCACATTGGCTTAGCTGGGAACAAAGCTGATCTATAAGGCGGGGAAGTGTCCCACACTCCTAACTATGCGAAAAGCGACTGCTGCGAGTCATTCTTCCTGTCCTGCTGGGATCATAGCAAGACAGCTCTTTGCATAAAATATGGTGTGTGCTTTTTTTTTTAACCAGCTTGCAGTAAGCCTGCTTCAGGGTGAGAGAGTTTACTGCACGATCCAGCATCATAGGTAGCCTGACATAGCTGTCTCCCTGGGAGGTAGTGCTGTAGCATCCCACCTCTGAAGCGCAGACACCTCAGGGGCAGACCGCAGTGGTGCATCTTGGACAAAACCTGCTGAAACAAGCAAAAGTTGGGAGAGCCCATGTGTCTGGAGCAGTCTCGGAGGCGTATGGAGAGTCTGAACTGAGGCTTGGTCATTTCTTGAAAATGTGAGATCCAGCAGCATTTTGGATCTAATTGAAAGATAGAGCATCATCAAAGCTCAGCATCTGTCACTCCCTTCTCAAAACACGTCTTCCTTATGCTCCCTTTTATTGCTTTTCTATACATTGCCCTGAAAAATGAGTGCTTATAAAAAAAAGAGATGATAACTTTTTCTCTTTCTTCTCATTTGAATTTGCTGTACGAACCAAGTCAGCAAACAAAAATGCTCTTAGAAAAAGTCTTTCACGTAGGTAACAGTGGGCTTTTTTTAAGAGGGCAGTCTGCCAAAGGGTGTCCAATATAAGCTTTTGTAGACAGCAGTTTTTCTACACAGAGCTGAGTTGACAGCTTTCCTCCTGGGATAATCACAATCTTCATTCTTCTGGGACAAAATTGCTTTTGACAGTATAAAACCCAGGACATCTTTGATGTAAAATCTGACTCAAACACATGAATGGTGAGACTACAGAGCCATCCCATTCAAGAGAAAATGTTAGTAGTGGAAGTGAGATCAGAAGTGCCAGCTGAATTAATCAAACTGGTAAAATGTGAGGAAGTATCAGTCCATAAAGCTGCCTAATAAATCTGAGTGCACAGCATTTGAAGGGAAGTGTCTTTGGACACTAAGCTGGGTGTCAGACCAGGAATGGGTGGTCTGTATGTGTAGTCCTGTCCTGTTGGTATACGCATGATGTGCTGCATTAAATGTTTTGAATGTGCATTTTTTCAAAAAGCCAGTCTGAATCTCTAGTGCTTGTTGATGCAGTGTAATACCCAGCATGTTGTTCTCCCTCTCTCTTTCCTTCCCCTAGTTTGCAATGAGGACCCCAGGAGCTGCTGTCTCGAGTTGTGGGGGTGAACCTGGCAGGTTTGGCTCTGTTCCCTCAGCCTGCCCTGTGGGTGGCAGAGTGGTGGTGGGTACCATGTGCCTTTAAATATCAGCCATTTTCAGTTTGTGAAGGTAATTGTGGATTTCTCCAGGGAAGGACTCAGAGTATCAAGATGAGTATCAACAAGCAAATATTTTGCAGACACAAAAGTAAGAAACAGTGCCATGTTTTTCTTAGATTTTAAAAACCACGGAAGGACGACTGGGTGGCTCTCTCGGAATGTGCATGGGTGATGTGACCATCATCAGGGGACTGTCCAGTAAGGCTATCCCTGCTCTAGCCTGGCTAAGGGAAGGCTCCATTCTGTAGAGGAGGTTTTTTGGCTGGCTCCTTCCTCAACTCCATCCACAGACCCATGGCTATATGCCACTGCTCGGCCTGCTGCATCACAAATATAGGAACGGCGTAGATCCTGTGTAGGTCACCAGAGCTAAAGTCCACATTGCCACAGTGATTTACATGAATTGAGGTTTCACTCTGGGCATCACACACTGTCCAACCTGCAGTGTTCACCACCTTTACAGTGTTTTCACACTAGTTTTGTTTCTGCGTTAATCCGTGTCCCTCCTTTTACTGCCGTGTCATGCTATTACTCTGGCATGACAAGGTGACCAAATTCTGCCCATGTAATGTGTGGCAACGCTCTGCGGTAGTGCCTTGTCATCACTGGTGTGACTCCAAGGAGAACTTGTTCCCACGCACCTGGCGATCCCCTGTGCAGGGTGTGAAGCTTAATGAAGAAACCTAAGAGGATGCAGTTCACGGTGCAGGACACCTTTCCCGTCCTCCTCACGGATGCTGTCAACGTGAGGTCTAGGTAGCTCTCCCATCCCTCTGTTAGTACAGGTTTGTTTCTGTGTAGCTCAGCTGGTTTGGGGTGTCCTGGTTTCAGCTGGGATAGAGTTAATTTTCTTTGTAGCAGCTAGTATGGGGCTGTGTTTTGGATCTGTGCTGAAGCAGTGGTGATAATGCGGAGATGTTTTAGTTGTTGCTCAGTAGCGCTTACACCAGTCAAGGACTGTTTCAGCTCCCCATGCTGTGCCGGGGGCACGGGAAGCTGGGAGGGGACACGGCCGGGACAGCTGACCCCAACTGACCCAAGGGATGTCCCACACCATATGGTGTCATGCTCGGTATATAGAGCTGGGGGAAGAAGGAGGAAGTGGGGGACGTTGGGAGTGATGGCGTTCGTCTTCCCAAGTAACCGTTACGCGTGATGGAGCCCTGCTTTCCTGGAGATGGCTGAACACCCGCCTGCCCATGGGGAGCAGTGAATGAATGCCTTGTTTTGCTTTGCTTGCGTGTGCGGCTCTTTCTTTCCCTATTAAACTGTCTTTATCTCAACCCAGGAGTTTCCTCACTTTTACTCTTCCGATTCTCTCCCCCGTCCCACCAGGGGGGAGTGAGCGAGCGGCTGCGTGGGGCTTGGCTGCTGATTGGGGCTAAACCACGACAGGGGGAATAAATGAAGGTGCTGTTAAGCAAGATACTAATTGCGGCATCTAGCCCAGGGATATTAACAACAATAATGATGGATCTGAGCATCATTTGCTTGAAAAGACTTGGAGATTGAGTTGACTATTTCAAACTAGGAACATAAGAGGAAAAGTGATGTTTCTGCTCCCTGATTTTGAAGCAAAGAGCTGGAGCCGGCAAGAGGGCGCTGAGTGCTCCATGTACCACTGGGTCGGCCCGTGGGTCGGCCCGTGGGTGGGCCCGTGGGTTGGCCTGTGACTGAGCCCGTGGGTCAGCCCATGGATCGGCCCGTGGGTTGGCCTGTGGCTGGGCCCATGGGTCGGCCCGTGGGTGGGCCTGTGGGTCAACCTGTGGGTGGGCCCGTGGGTTGGCCCTTGGATTGGCCTGTGGCTGGGCCTGTGGGTCAGCCCGTGGGTCGGCCCGTGACTGGGCCCGTGGGTCGGCCCGTGGGTCAGCCCGTGGGTTGGCCCGTGGATCGGCCCGTGGGTAGGCCTGTGACTGGGCCCGTGGGTAGGCCCGTGACTGGGCCTGTGGG
>VZTV01091439.1:24657-68233 GCA_013400875.1 Anhinga rufa | reverse complement strand
GCCCCGCCGGCGGCGGCTCGGCCTCGCCATCGCCCTCTGAAAGGCGCTCGTCCCTTCCCCGCTCGCACCGTGCAGCCAGCTGCCGTGCGCTGCGTTTGCTGAGCAGCGAAGCTCAAGGAGCAGCGTCAGATTTAGGGTGTGCCCATATACCTACGGTAAGGAACGCCTAGGTCTCTCCTCTCTGCTCACCTTGCAGCAGAAATGAAGTATCTAGCAGCCTACGAGCTCCTAGAAAACATTTCAGATGCTTTTGCATCCTGTCTTGTTTTCACACTGACTTTTTTTTGTCCTGTTCTGCATTTGGCCATGCTTTCCTTAGCATCCCTGCAAGACCCCTCTAGAAAGGGAATGGCAGTGGAGGAAAAACCAGATGGGCAAAAGACTGCAGAAGTCACAGAATCACGGAATGGTGGGGGTTGGAAGGGACCTCGAGAGATCCCCTCGTCCAGCCCCTGCGTGAGCAGCACACCCAGAGCAGGGGCACAGGACCGCGTCCAGGCGGGGTGTGAATGGCTCCAGGGAAGGAGACTCCACAGCCTCTCTGGGCAGCCTGGGCCGCTGCTCTGGCACCCGCACAAGTCACTCAGACTGAAAGGCACACATATATTTCCCTATTCCTGTCAATATTTCTGCATCAAGTCTCAAAGTCCTACTAATTTACCTAAGAAAGGGCTGCTCTTCAAGCTTGCTCGGTGCCTTGCTCGCTTCTTTGCCCTTCGCTCTGCGGCAGCGTAGTAGAGGCTCCCTGTTCTCTCCACTCTCAGCAAGTACAAAGCAGCCCCTGTCTCCATGGTTCAGCACTGCATCTAAGCATGCAAGTAATTTCATCCCCATTCAGCAAAACACTTAGCCACATGCTTACCTTAATTATGTACTTAAACCAAAGTCTTGTGAACTTGCGTAATGCTCTTATTCTGGTCTCATGCTGGACAGCACAGAACTTAACGAGATACTTAAATAAGTACTCAATGATTTCCTGGATCAGGACCTAAATAGAAGATTGCTCCACCTGATATTTAAAATTAGATTATGTTTAATTTTTAAGTCAGGGCACTTCCTTGAAGTCACATCAATTTGCCATAAATAGTTCTTGGAGGCAATGCCCTTGGGGTCTAATCCAGGCCCCTTTGATCAGACTCTATTGACGTCAGTGGATTTACATCAGGTCCTGGGTCCCCGCAGAGGAGAGGGAAGGAAGGAAGGAGGCAGCTGAGATCACACACTGTTGCCTGATCACCCCCCCGAGTGACATTGGTGAGAGCTGGCAATGAAGGCTCATCAGCCTCCTCTCCCACAGATGGAAGAAGATTGAAAGAGACCAGCAGGGTGGGAGGAGTGGTAGCATTACGCCCTGCAGAAGCCAGGGTGCTTGAAAATCATGCACCCCACCCATCTCTTTGACCCCCATGCCCCAAATAAAGTTATGGAGCATAGAAGGTGAATTAAAAGACGGCCGTTTCATTTGTGCAGACAAAATGTGCTGGTCTGCTGTGCATTGTGGTTTAGGCAGGACTGACTTATACTCCACAAGCTTTAAAGCAAGACGGCGACTTTTGTGTCAGAAGTCCAGAGAGCTGAGTGCTGCCTGTATAATGTGAGTCTGTAGCCGTGGTCCTCCAGCACAAACATGGTTTTTGAAGAGCTATTAGCTCTAATTTCTTTAAAGAGGTGAAATGGATAAATCAACAAATAAACTGAATTAGAACATAGTCATAAATTTGTACGGATTTACATGCCTCTAGACAGTAATATATCCACTCACTTTGGGGACGGGGGGGAAGAAAAAATTATGAGTATGTTTTGGTTTTAAGTGTCTGAATGGAATACTGGAACCATCTTAAAACACACTAAGCACGGCTCAGTGAGGAATTCACACATAATTGTGTGCTCAAATGTTAGGGTTTTTTCTTCATGCAAAATGTCTATCATCAGAATGGGGAAACAGTCTCATTTAATTTGCATTCCAGGTTACTAAGGGATCCTTTAGTTTGTTGCAGTAAGCCTGTGCAGTGTCTTACTTAGCTATAGAAGCCAGAGGCAGATTGTATAATTCCCATTTCCTGATTATATGACATACATAAGTGAAGGGGCAAAACTTGGATAGCTCAGTTTACAATTGGATGCAGATTTTAAAAAGCTGTTCCCAAAATTAGAGCTGTGAAGGGAGGGTGTCTCCTAAGACCAGCCTGTTACCACCTCCCATCCTGATATTCTCCTGAAGGAGCCCTTCATTTACATCTCCAGTTTGTCATATGATGAGGTTGAAATGTAGCTATATTTTATTAACATGAATACATTTGTGGTGTGTTTTAAGTTACAGTTGGTGCCTGATGCAATCTGTTTCTTATCTTCATCTCGCAGCTCTGAGACACTGGGGAAGAGCAGAAGCTCTTCTCTGGGACCAGTCCCAGGAAAGTCTCAGCAATAAATCTCCTGGGATCACTCTTCTGAAGATCCAATGTACTCTCTGCCATTTGTTGCAGTGTCAGCCATGCAATACCCTTTTCCTTGCAAGTTTCCCTTCAGTCCATTCCTTAGTTTTTCTTCTTTTTTTTTTTGAGGGACATTTCCTCTCTTTTATTCTATCTACAGGGTTTTTCCTTCTTTTTATTCTTTCTTGCTTCTGATCCTATCTCCTCTCTTTATTATATTCCCTCTCTTTCCTTGAGTCTTTCTGACCACCTTCAGCATCACCTCCCTCACCTCTTTGGCTATGTCTTGCTCTGCAAGAAGGAATATATTCCTTCCTTCTTCCAAGCCTTCAAAAGCCATTTGCAACTCCCTCCTGCCCCAGGCCCCCACCCATCACATGTCAGGCACCAGAAGATCAAACCTGATCATCTCCCATCCCCTCAGCCTGGTAGACATGGCAGTCCCAAAACAGATTTTGCCCTCCTTTTCCTTAGCTGCCACCAGTAAGAAGGAAGCAGCTACTTTCTCTGCAGCTTTTTCTCCTGGCTGCCTGAAAGGCTGCCCTTCCCTCTTTGCTTCTGCCAAAGTAAGCAGTAGCTCCACTGCTGATGGTTATCCTAGCAGCAGCTTGCAGTGGAGAGCTAAGCCTGCTCTGCTCTCAGCACTGCAACCTCTCTGTTTCTCTTGCTGCTTTGTCCCCTGATCTGTCTACTAGAGACTAAAAATTTAAAGGCAGAGGCCTCTTGCAGTGCCAGTGAAATAACTTCATCGCTTAAAAGCTTACATCTGTTTTGTACTTGAAAATATTTGATTTTCTGGGTTCATAATTCTTCCCCCTTGCCCTGAGTATTTTAATTAGCAGAGCATCAGTTGTCAGATACTTGTAGAAAAGTTATGCTAGGGGGAGGGTTTGCTCACACGACCTGAAATCCACCCTCAAACTTAGATGGATGTTGTTTGGAGATGTCATATCCCAGTTTCTCATTGCGAGTTTCAAACATAGATTTCACATCTCTCTCCTTTCGCAAAACCCTAAACATGGCTGGCAGTGCCCAGGATGAAGTGTGAGGAGAGAGGACTGAGCCAGAAACCCACGTCCAAACAACCCGCAGCTTTGAAAATGCTCAATGCAGGAGCTGGATCCAAACATCATGGCTCAGGCCCATCTCCATAAAGAGTAAGAGAGAGAAATTAAACACCCTGTTCCTTCGGCTGACCAAGATATTATGATATTTTGTAATCATAACAAAAAGAGAGCAGCAGGGCCAAGCTACATCTTGGCTGTTCTTTAGCCCTGTAAGTAGTACAGAAAGACAAAAATCAGATGGGATGAGCAAATTTTAGGCTGTGAGGCAAGTGCAGATGTCTCCTCCGGAGAGAGGAGCTCCTTGCAGCTGGTAGCTGCACACTGTTTACCATGGAGCTGTACCAGCTCTGAGCGGGGAAAGGGTCCTACTCCTCAGCATCCCAGGTCGAGGATTGGCCAGGGCCACCTTCCGGGCTCTAAGCAGCTGTGATCTTTGTTTCCTTAACTTTTCCCCTTAGCTTATTTATAATCCACTTTGCAAACAAGCCTGTAGCAAACTGTTCAGGAAGGCATGGTTACAGGAATGGTATAGAAGAGCCTTTCCTGGGGTGCAGATGCTTCTCTGTTAGCCCTCCACAAACAGGGCACTGGGTTAAATACAGTTTGCAAAGACTCACCAGTCTGATGTTCAAGTGTAGGATCTGGGCAGTCCTGAAAGCACAGGGTGCTGGTCCCTCGTGCAGACCAGAAGTTCAAGATACGGGCCAGCAGTTCTGGAGTCTGCAGAAGGATGGAGGCACCCCCAAAAGGCGTTAAGTAAAATATATCCTTCAGCTAGATGTACAGGGAGCTGTAGATGAAAATACACTGTGCCGCAGTTGCTTCACAGTCTTACTGTTTGTATCTCAGACCTTACTATATGTTTCAGTTTGGGGCTCCAAAACATGCTAGAAAACATAGAGGAAATAATTTTGGTCTGGTGCATCCTACAGTGTGGGCTAACTATCCCACCTTGCAAAGCAAGGCAGTTCTGCTCTGCTAAGGCTCTATTCTTTTGCAAACATTGATTTATGAGGCACTTGGGGTGCAACAGTGGGAGGGATGCCATAAGGTGGGTGTAAGAGGCCGCCCAAGCAAGCGATTGCAAGGAGAGCAGGCAACTCCCGTTCGGGGGCCAGCAACAGGGACGGTCCCACTGCTGGCAGACGGAGGCATGGCTGTAGGAAGAGATGTGGAAGTTGCCCGAGTCAGCCCTGGCTCACACTTGGCTTCCCACACACGTGCTGCCGCCGCGGCTCTGCCAGTGCTGCTCCCCTTGTCGGCTGGCACCTTCCCTCCCCTCCTCTTCCTTCCCCTCCCAGTTTATCGTTGTGGCTCCTGTGCTGTGTATAGAAGAAGGTTCTGTTTCTTGTTCTTTTGCAATACTAGTAGCACTCGGTTTAAATTTAATTTTCTTCTTTCCAACAAGCATTTTTTGGCAATGCCTTCTTTGCCCTTCAGCTGTTTTAAATGTTTATTTCTCATTTTGCACATGTTTGACAAAGGCAGCACTTACACAATTCCTCTCTGAATAATTCCCTTTCTCCCTAGAGCCAGTAAAGTAAAGAGATTATAAAATGAGACACTGCACTTCTGTGTTAAGCATCTAGGTTGCCCATCTCGTTTCTCTACTCTAGAAGACAGTGCTGGGATATGAAGCCTTGAGAAGACTGATGGTCCAGCAACCCAGTGCAGTGCAGCCAGCTACCAGCTCCTTTGAAATACCATTTTTGCACGCTGACATTTTTCCTGACACATAAATTCAGCTTTGGGGGGAAAAGAAACTTGAAAAACTATACCTAAACTGTCAGTTCATAGCCCATACTTACCTTTCCTCTTGTTCTCTAAGGCCTTGAGACATAATTAAGAAGTATGTGTCCCCCCAAAACAGCACAGGCTGTGTGGGGCGCTACTGGGGCAGTCACGCTTTCCAGCATCGCAATGAGGATGGGCATTAATGCGTGCACGTACACAGAGTGCACAGTGATTTACCAGCAAGATAAGATTTTGCTGCTTTTAGACAGACAATTACTTTGTGCACAGGCATAGATTCCTCTGAGAAAACGGTAAGCCTTCCAGTTAATTATCTTATCCAAACAAATCACCAGTGACTAAAATGAGCAAGTATTTTCTTTAAGTTCTATATTATTTATATTTAATCCACTGATTACACAAAGAAATAGGTCTGGAACAAACCCCACTATACAGGAAAAAGGGTTTTAACAGAGAAAATCTGTTTGAGTATTTAGGGTAAAATAATCTCCAGACTTGTTCCAAGTTTAATCCTAGATTAAAGCTGATCTAGAAAGAGAAAATCATAAATGGCTTGGGTTGGAAGGGACCTTTAGAGGCCATCCAGTCCAACCCCCTGCAGTGAGCAGGGACAGCTTCAACCAGAGCAGGTTGCTCAGAGCCCCGTCCAGCCTGACCTTGGATGTCTCCAGGGATGGGGCATCGACCACCTCTCTGGGCAAACTGTTCCAGCTGGTTATGATTTTAATATTATTTTAATTTTCTTAATTTTTTAGAAATGATAGCAATGAAATATTGGAACAGGCCATCTTTCCATCCCATAACTCCCATCTACCCACACTTGCTAATACTTCACATTGACCCTGTAAGTCAGTCTGGAATTCAGTGTTATATCCATAACGCAACAACTCCTCACAAGACTCTTCAGGGGTTTTAAATGCAACCTGGGAAGAGGGCTGCTTTATTTTACACCACCAACGTTACAAACTGTAAAAAGAGTCATCGTATAAGTTATGCATCTCAGGAATTGTAGATCAACTACCAGGACCATGTCTATGGAATAGATTTAATTCACTCAAATTCTTTGTAAATTTGGTAAAAATGTTCTGGGTTGGAATTCTAGCCTGAGCCAATAACTCACATTTCAATAAACAACTACTGCTTTTTTCCTGTCCACAAATTGAGTTAGATGCACCCTCTATTTGACTACTTATTTAATTTTTCTGGAGTGGAAATCTTCTTTTCACCAGTCATGAATGCTTGAAATTTGCAGCTGCCTTGTTTGTCACGTTACAAATATGGGCTGAAATCCTGCCATTGGCAAAACTCTCCTGGATTTCACTAGACCCAGGTTTTCCCCCATGGGATACTTTCGTTCTTCTGCCATCTATCTAACTAATTGCTATAATGAGATTTGCAAAGGGCAAGCATAAAAGTCAACTGCAAAGTCCAAAGTGAGCTGTTACCTGAAATTCACTTTCCATGAGTATTCTCACAAAGAAGGCTGGAGCACTGAAAGGTACAGGGAAAATGAACACAACAGGCCTGCAAACATCATTAAGTCCAAACTCAGTTTGGAGTTCAAATTACCTTGCAGAGAAGGATTTTTTTTTTCTTTCAATATTATTTCAGCTCTGTAAACTTCATACTGAAAACCTGCCCATTAAGAAGAAAAAAAAAAAAAAAAACACAACAAAAAACCCAACATAGGAAAACGTATGGGTGGCATGACAGAGTTTGCTGGACACTCTGTGCACCTTTGAAAACAAGCTGTGAGCATTTTGCTCCCCAGATTGGCCCCCAGAGCCATTTGCTACCTGGCAGAGATGGGGGCAACACCCCAGGAATCCTCCCTGTGGCTGCAGTCCCCTGTGTCCTGCACCCCTGGGCACCGTGTGCCCTGCTCCTGGTTTCCTGGTGGGATCCTGGCGCCATGTCTGCAGCCACAAGGAGTTCAGCAGTGATGACTTTCGCAAACCCAACAACACCTGTTTATTTTCTACAACAGATATTTAGGACATCATCTGCTTCTCTTGCTTCAAAACACTTTGTCATTAAATGATCAACTTGGCCACACCCTAGCCAAGAGGAAACAAAACCTTTCCTTACACTGAGATTCAGCATCCGCTTTTATCTTGTCTTAAGTTTGAGTACATGGAAACCTTTAGCTAGGCAGCCACACTCCACAGTAGAGATGGTAAGCCTGGCATAAATTTCCATTTTAATGATGCAATCTTTTATTAGGATATTTATCACCTCCAGAACAAAAGTATTTACCCTGTGCTAAACATCTGCAGCTAAAACCTGTCTGGCAATTGTTGTCTTGGCCTACCAGGTCCTTCATTTTTGCAACAGGAATGTTTGGCTCCAATTTAATGATTTCCTCTGTGAACCCTGAGCTGGCAGACAGGAAAAAAAGGTCATGTTCCTTGGCAGGCTCTGCAGGCATCTTCTTGAAGCTCTGCATCGCGCCTCGCTGCGTCACCGCAACACATATCACTGTGATGGATCTGTGGCAGGAGCCTGGGAGAGGAGTGGTGTGTTCCGTGCTCAGCTAACCGATTCCTCCACTAGATCGGAGATAAAGATACTCAGGCGACCAGACTAAAATAATCTGCTGAATGAGTACTTTGTCAGCAGCTCTTTACTCGTCTCTTATGTTTGTGCTCTGGCTTTGCCCAAGCAGTAGTAGATCTGGGGACCTCACAGAAGCAGAAGGATCAAATATACAAAGGGAAGGTGTTTTCCTCTGTAAGTCTGTGAGTCGTAGAATAGAGGTGGCCACAAGAAGCATTAGGCAACTCCTTTTACTAGAAATTGTACTCCAAATTCTAGATTCCATCAAAGTAATAGTGGAGTAATACTCCCCTCCTAAGTTAATCAGTGAACTTGAAGCAATACACAGAGGTGCTCACAACTAAATAAGAGAAAAAGTTGGGCTTTGCTGGATGTTGTGGCTCATCACTTTGCTGTTTCGCTTGTTTGTACCACGTGCATCCTAGGTGACAAAACTGAAAGTCAGCACGGACATCTGGTTCTTTCCCTTGCCACTTCTGTCTGCAGGAAAGCATGATGAAAGCGTTTGTGTTTGGGGCAGAATTGTCAACTGAACAAATGTTAATATGCAGGTGAAAAGGCAGGGGTGAATATTTCTAGAAAGCTCTGAAGGGTGAGAAGCTTTTCTGATGATAAAACTTGGGCAGGGGGATTTTTTAATTGGGAATGGTATAGAACTGTCAAGATCTTAAATCCTGGTCATTGGTATCACAGGATTTCTATCAGTCTTGGAAAGAGTTACCCCATCCATCCTCATTCTGCAACATAAATAAGGCAGCAGTGGGTTCCTTCACTTTCCCTACTGTATTCCCAAATTTTCTTCCAATATTAAGTTTAGATTGGGACTTGGGATACCTCCTTCTAAATCTGCGGGTATGTTGTGAAGCATTGAATGAGGTAACATGTGGCTTGGCTTCTGGGAACAACTTTCAAATGCTGAAAATTATGAAGCTCTGGAATAATGTGCTAAGGAGAGCAAGTAGAAAATGCTGCCACTTAGGCCCCTTACAAATCAGTTGGACAAAACATCTGAAACCACACAGCAGGGAACACTTCCACCCTGGCGTACCCTGAGGCTGTGAAAATGCCTAATTGTCTGTATAAGCAAAATATTTCATGATGAAGCAGTATTCACATTTATTCATATCCAGACTTGGTTCTCCCTCTTCAGTATGAATAAGAATACCAATGCCCACTCAGTTCCAGCAATTAAATTTTGTCATATCTATATTTATGGAAGATTTATGTTTTATAGTGCACCACAAATATCAGATCCTGCTAGGTATATATATTAAAAAATCTCACTAGCTATTTGAAAACACATATGTTCTTGTTGAAGGGACTTGTAGTTAAAACACTGCACGTCAGATAGTTTGTTCTTGGAAAGGAAAGTGTCTCACTCGAGAGAGCTGCTGTTAGTAGCAGTAGTGTTATTTGCCCTGAACTCTTACAGCACGGTAAGAGGGATTGTATTTACACAAACCCCCAGTCTCATGGGCAGTCCCTCTGGTTTCCAAATTCTTCAATGGTGAAATCGGTTCTCCTAGGTGTATGAATATTGAGTGGAGCTGGTCTGATACCAGTCAATAGTCAAGTATGATACTTGTAGAAATCCATGAAAAACTGAACTTGCTGGAGGCAAAAGTAGAGCTGCCATCTGATGTCAGCCAGACCTTCAGCATGGTGTCATGGTGGTGGCCATATTACCCCCTGAAGCACCCCAATGGTGCCCTCCAAATGTCTATCTTCTGGTGAGAAATGTTGGCCCCAGGGAGCTCGGGGCTGGTGAGAGGGACACGGCCAAGGGCCATGGGAGCCAGCTCAAGGTCTCGCTTCCTCTGTCAGCTGTTGGGTTTCTCCTCCTTGGCCAAGTGGGATCCACTGTGGCAGTGAGAATGTCATACTGTGGTTGGACTGGCAGCAAAACAGTTCCCCCCCTTGTTTTTAATCTTGTCTTTGCACGCTCTCTCTGTATATGTAATTCAGACAACATTCGTAATGGAATGTCAAAAATAGAAAAGTGAAAAACTTTGTTGTGAAATTCCCCAGGTTTCTTCTTCACCTGAAACAAGAGATGGGCTTGACATTGACTTGCACAGAAAAGCTAGCTGTCCAAGAAATTTTTTATCACCAAAGAGTTTAATACGAAAACATTTGCCCATCTATGTGCAGCAGTTTCTGCATTTCTGAAAGCAAATATTGTACTTCAGTAAGCATTTGCTATTGCAAAATGACTCCTAAGTGAATTCAGATTCTTCAGGCTTGAATTTGTCAAAAAAATTGACAGTTTTAAAATGTAGGATTTGTGAGGGCATCCACAATTTTCTTTTGGCAATATCTTACAGCTGTTTTTGGTAAACTGGCCTAAAATCAATGCTTGTTATAAGTTTAATAAAGCTGACGTGCAGCTTGTTTTCTTTACATTTGCAAACCAGCAGAGCTGCAGTGTTCTTTACTATTACATGGATTTTCCATCTGGCCTCAAAAGTTTTGGTAACATTAGGTTATGGTTTTCATATTCCTCCTTTCTCGCTGAGGAAGTTTTGCACAAGCCATTCCTCTTCTGCATAGGCATAGCAGGTGCAAGATGGTTATTCGATTGAAATTCTAGTATATACATATTTTTAATTTTCAAGTTCTCCATCATTCTCTTTCCACTGCCTCACTGTAGCTCTGTAATTGATTTTCCTGTCAGCTCCATCGCTGCCTTGGACTTCCAGCACTGGCATTTGCTCCCAACGCTCTTACACACAGCTATCAACTGTATTAAATACAGCACCCCCATGTTGACTTATCTGGTTGTACTTGTTGGAACAGCTCTATGGCATTTATTCAAGGGTGTAAGGAATTGCTTTTGCAATCATGGCTTGGCAAACAGTAAACCAGGAAAGAACACCCAGATGAGAATGAGTCTGTCAGACTCATTTTCCTCTTGCTTTTATTGCTGAATTTATTTTGTCAGCTTCTCGAGGAAGTAAAACATACAGATGTTTGATACTTAGCTGAAAACTGAAATTCATTTACATTCCTGAGGTAAAAAGAAAATCAAACAAAGTCTGCTTCACTTTTTACCATCCTCTGCATCTTCTGCTGACCAAACCCGCGTCTGGTCAGGGAAGCACGGTACCACATCATCCTGATAAAGCCACCTGGATTTGAAGGTTACTGAAAGAGCGTGGATATTTAATTGAAATAAAATATTCTAGTTCTGTGAGACAAAACGACTCTGCTGGACTCTTACGCCAAAGTGATGTTACCCTTATTGAGTATACACATTTCTTCCCTTCCCGCCAGAGGCATGCTCATAGAATCACCTTCGGGACTTTCTCCCTGTCTTTGGCATTATCTGTCACCTCTTACCCTATCTCTTGTTGTATCTTTCCAAGGATTATTAGCTTTCCAGGACAAAGTTTAGTTACTTTTTCTCCCTTCTTGTAGGATACCTCGCATGCTTTTGGGATCCTTGCAAATAAATAGTCAAGGTCAATGGTGCTGTGTTACCTTCTCCATGTAGATAGCAGGGCTGAGCAGGAGTCATTGCGTTTATGGTGGGACACACTGGGAAGGCAGATGGTCCTCTGGGTGTCTGATGATGGATCTCTGCAAACTTCTTTGGGTTGTACATACAGCTGAACTACCATTACATGCCACCCAAATAAAGTGGCCAGTATATCTTTGCTTAGGTATTTTTAACCTCAGTTGGCATTGGTGTATATTAGCAAACCAGCGTGACTTCTGGAGATGGCAGGGATTTTTATGAGCTGGTTCCCAGGCAGAAATGATTCCGAGGGATGTAGGAAAGTGAAAAAGATGGCAGTTCCTACAGGAAGAAGGTCTTGCTCAAGGTTGAGCTCCTTCAAACTGGTAGTGCATCATCCAGTCCCATTAATTCCTGCTCACAACTCTAAAATAAAATATTTCTTTGCTTCTTATACCAGGGCCCAAGCTGCTGCTTGAAATTGGTATAATAAATCATAATACAAGGAAAAATATCCTGTTCCATATATACTTCTCTTTAATGGCATATGATTAGGAACCAAATAGGAAAAAAGGATCATATTTCCTATCCCTTATCTGCAAAGGTCCTCACTCAGTTAAAATGACTAACATTTCCATATGGACTCCAGCTGCTGAATGCATAACTGAAATAGAGATATAGGGCATAAATAACCAGCCAGATCATTTTCTAAAATGCAAACCATTAACATCCAAAACTGATCATGGAATAAACCCTGCAAAGAAAAAAAAAAAAGTAGCACAGGAACTTTCAGAAACAGATTTAAGAAACAGGTTCTCCTAATATTTGTCTGCTAGTGATTTTCCAGATAGGCGATGCTGCAGGGGTTCCTGCGAGGTGGACAGGGCTCCCTGCCACCTTGCCTTCAGCAGAACAGTGGCGAACACATCACCTACCAAGAAACAGAGCAAGGTGGGAGCACGCACCACTCTCTCAAAGTCTTGCTCAGAGAGCTCAGCAGCTTGCAACATGTGATTCAAAAATTCAACTCAAGTAGGTGTGCAGAGGCGTTGTCGGGAATGTTTTTTCATATCCTTTTGTGAAACCTAAATGCTTTCCAGATTCGGAGACCCTGCACTCAGAAGAGGACACCTAAGTAAATTCTAGCATTTTTACCCAGTAACTTCACAGAATTACCCATGCGAACACAACTCCAATTCCAATTAGGAGAATGTATGGAGATGCATTGGGTTTATGAATATTCTATTGGAATCCCTTTTCAGTTATAGAATCCTTATATTGCCATATTCTATCATTGCAGATTTAGTGTTGAATGGTATAAAATCTTTTGATTTAAGGCTCTCTCATGACTCTTCTAAAGCTGTGATATCACCGATATATTATACCTTTCCAGCATAACTGTTACATAACTTATAAAGCTATATAAACCAGATTGTCACTCTCAGATTTGATAAATGAAAAAATGAATCCTTTCTACTGTCCTTTTTAAAAATTAAATATTTCAAATTAGTTTAATCCTTTTCCAAATCTAAGCATGGTTGGCCTATTTCAGAAACGTTGTTATTTAAACTTCTGGCTGCCACGCAGTGCTTGCCTATTTTTAGAATGAGAGACTGATTCCAGTACCTATGTGGTAACTGATGCTTTAATAGTAACCGCTACATAAAGCACTCGGGGTCTGCAAATAGCAGAAAAGTTTGTTTAGAAGTAAATGGGAAATGTAGTATTTGTTAGTGCTAGAAGGTAGTCTTCAAATGATAAATGACTTCAGACAACAACGATTATGCTGTAGAAGAGAATATATTTAGTGTAGTGAGAGAGTTACATTTCCAAGGTCAATATTTTCCCTTATGCTCTGTACAGAACCTGAAGAAATCTTTTGTGCACACCCTGTAATTTAAAATTTGAAAGAAATGTTGACAGCAAGAAATGAATTTCTGCTGCCTGCTGGTTTTGCATGTCAGTTAATCTCTTTTAGCAATACAAAGTGTTTAAGGTGAGTGTCAGGCTCATTTTAGACCCTTCAATCTTCAGTTAAGGAAATCTTCGCTGTTTGTTTTGGGTTTGACTGGTTTTACTAATTTACTTGGTCACTTGTTTGGAAACAAAATCAATACTTTTAAGGAACAAGCTGACACAGATGATTAACAAAGTGCCAGAAAAGGGATTTCTAACTACTGAAAGGGCATACAGCTTTTTTGGAAGAAGAGACATGTGTGCCTTGGCTTTAAAACATGTTCTGCTGATAATTTTTTGATCCAGAAGGAATAAACATTACTTCATAACTGGCAGATCCACATCATGGTTTTCTTTAAGAAATCACCTCTCCAGTCCCGCCACAGAAGAGCGTGGCTGGGCAGATGGAAAGCTGTGAGAGCCTTTGATGAGAGGCCGATAGATGCTTATCCCTGTGGTCACAGCCAGATTTATGAGCATCATACAGACAAACCTGAGAAAGCCTTCACCACCAGTAGATCAAGAAGGGTAACTCTGTTTTGCTCCCAGAGCAAGTCGACTGAAAGCACTATAATAAGCTGAATTCTGCTACATGCTGAGCAAGGCCTTCCCTGTTGAGTAATTAAGAGAACGTGCAAAGGATATGTTTTCCTCAGTGAGATTAAGGGATCAGAGTCAATGCACGCATGGGGCAGACTTCCCTGCCACAGCGACCAGCCCAAGTCAGTCTTGCAAAACTGCAAACACAGTCATGTCTTCATAACGCTCGGTGGAATCGCATTCCTCCTGGAGTTAAACCCCTCAGGTTTGGGACAGTTTTTGGTTGCAAAATAGTCACAGGCCTTTCACTGAGAAAGCTCTCTCCCTGTTCCTCCCAGGCACGGTCTGTGCACTGTCAGCCCCAGTGCAATGACAGACCACAAAATCTGCTCTGAGGCCTGAAGAGAGATTGTCCCCGAGATACTAATTATCAGACTGATTCAGGGCACCGTGCACAACCTCCAGCTTCAGAAGTGACCAGGATGGCACATATGTGATATTCTTACGTATGAATATACACACATACACATATATATACACACAAACACACATATACATATATACAAATGTATTAGTTCTCGTTATTTAGCTGCTAATTTTATGATTAGCAAAGGACAATGCTTTAAATGAATCCCTTGTGTAAGCGCATTGTTTTTCATGAAGTTATACCAGCGATAATTAGGGCCCCCGTTCATTTCTCCCAGCTTTCCTATCTGATTAGGGAGAGAAAAGAAGTCCCCAGCCCAATTAAGCATTCCAGCTGGGAGAAGCGTGAATTTCGGAAGCCATTCTTTCCTCGAACTTGGCTGTCTCCTCCTTAATTATAATAAACATATTAGTTACAGTAGTTTGTTTTGGAAGGTAAACAGAAATAAAACATTATGAAAAGTGATATAGTAGCAGAGACCACAACTATGTCTAACTCTGTCTGTGGATTCCCATAAATGTCAATATTTTCATTAGATGACTGGTGTTCTTACTGAAGTGGCCAGCGCTGTTCCAGTAATTCATTATTCAACTCTTGTTCTCCTTTGAATATGAGCTGCCTCCTGCTGTTTGTGCATCTAGTCCAATGCGGTGGATTGTTCACAGAATCTGAAATACCCTCACATCAAGATCAGAAAACAAAAGAAATATTCTTCCCCAATCACAAGAAATCATGTTAGGAAAGGATTTCCAGAGCTCGTTTGCGCCACGTGGAAAGCAGCTTTTTCACTAGCTGTGATTGGTAGTGACAGCTTAGATCTGTCAAGATCCTACCCATCACATTCGGTAGGCAACAGAGTTGTCCGTGTTGTAGACACCCCGAATCCAGCGAGGTTGGATGTGTATGTCTGCCCGAAGAGCAGGCAGGAGGCAGCCCCAGGCAGGGCAGGGAGCTCGGTGAAAAGCTGCTTCAGGAGCGCCATTCAGCAGCAGCACTGGCTTCGGTTCCTTTGGGAAAGGCGCATGGCCACAGTTTGCAGCACTCTGGAACCTCACATTGAAATCGCCTGAGTGATCCCCAGCCACAACTGCTGGAGGTGTTTGTGAGCATGAATTCAATTTTCTTCCTGTGTTTTTTAAATGAAAGACCTAGTTTCACTGATACTTATCTATCCGTGGTCTTGGTAGGCAGAAGTTTTCTTATAAATGTAAGATTTTAAAAATATATTCCCATGATTAAGAAAAATCCACTCTTAAAAACTAATTATCTTTCCCTTCAAGCTGTAATCAATTATAAATTCAGGAGTTCAAATATCAGTTCGATACAGTGTTAATATTTCTAGGAACCTGTAGACTCAAGTAACAGCCCAAAAAAGCATAACGTAGTCTAACTAAAATGTCCTTGGGGGTAAAAAAAGGTCTAGAATTTTTTTTTCATTTATACACTGTCTGTAAAGCTTGAAATTCATTCCCGTAACAATATGCAAGTAGTAGAGTATATCATATGTATACGTCATATGACGTCTTCTCATGTCAGGAGATAGCTGGGTAGATAGGTTGATCAATTGATCAGTCATACAGGAGTCTGACAGACCCTACTCTGTCTCACCAAGTTTCAGCTGCTGCGTGCAGTGCTGTTGTGCATATCCATCCTCGTGCATGTGCATCCTCTGAGCACGTTTGATGGAGTCGTGCATCAGCCCCGTGCACCCATTCCTCCTGTTACCAGGTGGCATCTCTCATGGGGCGGATGTTTGCCTTCATTCTTGACATGTGTCCCAAATGCACCCATTGCATTTGCCAGAGGTACAGAGCTGTCGAGCTCCTTGATATAGCTCCTGACATTCGTTATAAATCCATTCCATTTCATATTTTCATTCCATTTAGCATTTCTGAGGCATTTTCTTTCAAAAGCTTTAAGTTGCCTGCCTGTGTGCCTCTGGGGGACATCCAGGTTTCATATCCATATGCTCAGATGGAAATAACATTTCAGTTGAACATTCATAGTTTGGTCTATGAGTTGCTGATTTGGCCTTTAAGATGTAGAATTTCAACAACCGAATCTTGTTTAAACTGGTAAATGCAGCTGCCGCCCTGCCAATTTGTGACCTTATTTCCTTCTGGATATCCCCATTGGCTTGCATGTTTCTGCCAAGGTATGTAAATTGACCTATAGGTATTCCCTTGCCCTCTAAAGTAATTCTTCAGCTGGGAGTTGCTGAGGCTCTCATTAGATTGACTTTAGAAAACTGATTATGGATCCCATCTGTTTGTGATTAAAAATAATTTGTTGTGATTACATGGGGAAATGTTGTTACTTTTGTACCCTGTAGCTGCTGCCATGATGCAGTTGGTTTTCAAGATTTCTATCTGTTCAACACCTGTGCATGCTCCTAGCTCTCCTTCTCTGCTACCAGCTTCATGGGATATATATGCAGCAATTCTAGCTGCATTTCTTCCATCTTGCTTAATTCAGGCTAGTGGTATTAATAAAATGGTAGATATAATTATTCCAGTTTACTTGCAAAGTTGTTTATTGATTTTTCTGAATTATTTTTCTCTAACTTAAAAATAAAAGAAAGCTAGGCAAGCAAGAGTAAAAAAAAAAAAAAAGAAAAAGAAAATGAAAGGAACATATGTATTTCTTATAGTCAGATGTGAACTAGATTTGTAGCATTTGTATATCAGGCTGAATTTGATACCTCTGAGTATCCGATGCAAATGTTTTGGTGTCTTTTGTCTGCAAAATAGGCTTTCACCCACCACCACTGGGAAAAATACCAGTTTGGAGGCACGGTGGTACCTACGATGGGACCAGCACAGTGGTAAAACAAAAACTATCAACTTTTCAGAAACAAAATACTAACAAGCTTCAAAATGTTGGACTAAAAGCTCTTTCCTTTTTCTCACTTGCTTTTCCCTCATTACAGTAAAAGCGGGCTTTGTTGAGTTTTGAATTAGTATTTCATAAAAAAGTAGCTGGAGAGGGATTTACTTGGCCTGAACTGAGGCTCCTTTCTGACCTTTCCTACATGGTCAGTTTGTGCATGAGAGCTGGTTTCCTGTGCAAACTTTTGATTTAGTAGTAAGTATATGGTGTTTCTAAAACACCATGATCGGCACATGCTGCTGCAACAGTATGTGCAAGGATTTCATGTGGCAAGGGATTATGCACCAAAAATTTATATGTGAGTGTTTTCCTTTTATTTTCAGGTCTTCTTCATATCGACCTGCACAAAGAGATGAATGAGAGCCCCAGGTTCATTATCATTCCATTATCACAAGCCTTGTTTTATACATTCTGTTCTGTTTCCTATTATGCAATTCCTTCACTGAATACAGAAAATATTTTTCTTACTTGTCATCTTAATACAAACTTTCCCAGGAACTTTTATAATTTTTCTTGCTCTTTCTGGATATTTGCAGTTGCTATGTAACTAAGATAAGAAAATCAAAATCAACCTATCTATTCAGACTATTTTATGCCTAGATATGTAGGTGTATGTATAGATGTATATAATATAGGATGAGATATGAAAGTTATATATTCTACATACTTATGTTAACACAGATAAAATAAGTTATGCAGGCTATGCAATGCAGTGTTTTGAAAACAGTCTAAATCCATCAGCTGGTGTTCTTGAGTATACACAAAAAAGCTGCAATCACTCAGTGACTTTACTCCAGATTTACACCGCTGGCATCCAGGCCAGAATTTGGCTCAGTAATTGGCAGTTTTATACACACTGTGTGCGCCTAAGAAGTTGAAATTATGTTTTTTTTTTTACATTTGCTTTATTTTGCACTAATTTATGTTAGGCTTTTCTTATTATAGTGATGCTTGCACTGACCAGATACCCTCACAACTGTATCTCCAGTAGTATATTAAAGACCATAAACTGTGGTCTTTCTTAGTTATTGGGAATAAAAGTCTGTGCACTTCTTAGGTTTGATGGGCACCCCCAAACGCCAGCTGCCGTTTGAAAAAATGCGTGTCCAAGGCAGCAAACCGGTGTCTTCACCACCCTGAGCCAAACACCACTGCTGGTGTTAGTGAGATGAGGGGGGTGAGGATGGCAGGCGCCGCTGGAGCCCCTTGGGTGCCCCTGCCCTCCCCAGGGACCTGTGGGGCTCTGGGAGACAGCTCCTGCCCTGCCTGGTCGGTGGGTTGAGGTGACTCATTAAAGCCCGAGTGTGTGTGTGTTAGGTGGTTGCCACGGTAACGAGATAATTGAAGTAATTACCTTCGCAAATTCTCATGTTGATATTCAGCACGTAAGCCTGCCTGTCATTGGGCAACCTGAGGCGTGCATGCTGTAGCCTTTTTTCTGGAAACAAAAAATGCTGTTTTGGTATGGGGAGTGCATATTCTCACAAGAGGGGTTTTTTTCTTTACCATTTCGCAGGGCACAATGCTTTTTTTCAAAGCAAGTCAATTTTTGCCTTGGGTACCCCTCTGAGACTCATTGTAGATATAGCAGCTGCAGATCTGGTTCTCTCCTTACATTTAAATAAACATTCCTGTCCTGACTGGCAAAACCCCTGTCTCTGGTTTCCGCAGTACCTGCATAGGCAGGGCTGTTAATGCTACTGCGCAAATGCTGATGCTATCAGCCAAATCTGCTCCAAGAGAAAATGCAGTAGAAAACCCTACCCGTTCAGACGCTTCGAAAATGTCCAAATTAGCAGTTGGTAACCAAGATCGCTTCAGCAAACAGCTGGGTCTCATCTCAGCCGATGATAACAAGGCACGTTTCTGCTCGTGCCTGTTTGGCGAGGTTTGTTTCCCTGCAAACCAGAGCCATGGGCTCAGCGGTCGGGTGTCCCTGCACAGCCCCGCTGCCCTGTGCTCCCCGCTCCCTCAGCAGCCCCACGATCCCGTGGATGCCACGGGGAAGGTTTTGTTCTGTTTTCGGTACACGTTGACGGATCTGTGCTGGGTATTTCACTGGAACTAGGAGTATTCATTTCAATCATGACCCGAGGCAAATTTGAATGTAGGCTTCCAGAAGTGTTAAAACAGTATAGACAGAGTTTAATGGGCCAGACTCCAAGCTCTATAAATTTAACTATTCCCATATATCCAGTGTAACTTACAAGTTGATTAAAACATGTGTGAATTGATTCCTGTAGACTGACACTTCACGGGTGGCTTTAGACTGAGAAATGATCTGGTTTTGCTTTATAAAGTGCCCTGTATCTCGTATGTATGGCTTGGTGGTTGTTTTAGAAAACCTCTGAAGCTGCTGATCTGCTGGACAAGATGAGCTGACAGTTTGGCCTGAAGACAACAGACGGATTATGATGCTCCTGTTATCGTTTGAAGGTTGCAGAAAACACAAACAATATGGCCATGAAGAGAGAACAAGAACCACCAGAAAAGCAGGGCCCATCACTGCCCCTTTGAATGAAAATTAATTCCAGCCTCAGACTTAGACAAGTGCAGTAATTTTAACAAGATAGATACTCCAGAATGGTTCTGGACACACCAGAATGGTTCCTCACTGATGGTAACAGGCCCATACCAATAACCTCAAAAAGAAACAGACCCTTTTGCCCCCACATTAAACCTACCCCAAATGCTCCTTCGCCCCCAGAGAGAGAACCCAGGCTTCAGGGGAAAGTTACGCCTATGCACATCTGCTGATGCAATAGCGTGACCTCCTGTGAAGCTCTTATGTCACTGGCTCCTGCTGAAGAGGTTGCGGAGGAAGATTATAGCATTCTTGGCAAGGCATCATGGAGTCAATCTTGATTGTTTTTTAGGCCACCACTAGAAAAGCTTCATAAACTGCTCCGTTGTCCCATGCCAGTAAAGATGTCAGTCAGAGCTATCAGTTTCTCCCTATTACCACTTGCCTCTTACCTGTTATCTTTAATATCAGTTGCTAATGTTACAAGCAAAGATAACTGATACACTCCTAAATAAAATTCCTAGAAACTTGATTCTGATAATGGAACAATAAGGAAAGGTGTATAGTTTCAGCAAAAGTTTATAGTCTGCGTTTCATTATCCTCGCAGGGAGGCTATTTCCACTCCTCTCTGGTGCCATGCAATACCCAGCTGAGAGACAATCTAATTTAAGTACTGTGTCTCCAGCAGTGGCCAGGGGGTTAGTTTCTAAGAGAAAGCAGCCAACACTGCCATTACGATGTGAGGTTGTAAGGTTTGAGATTAAATTCAGCCTGAAATTGCATGGTTTGGGATTTTATTAGGAAAATCAGTATTAATCTGTCTTTGTCACTCCACTGGTTGTTCTCAGTCTTCATTTGTGTTCTGCTGTTTGTAGGGTGTGCAAGAATGAGAAAGACTAATGAAGTGCAAAGGCTGTGATGAAAGTATGGTTTTGCAATGTGGCATGATGTTGTTTTCTATAGAATCAGACCTAAGTAATAAAATCAGTTTTTAAAAGGGAGTTATAATGATCTTCGGTACTGTATTTCCCTAAGAAGGAATACAAGGAGTGTGCTGGGGGTTTTATGATTGCTCTGTGAAATTCCAAGCAATGCATTCCTGGGATTTAGCTGGGAAACCAGAGGAGTGTGTACTTGCCATTTGTAAATCGTATTACTTAAATTCCCCATTAACATATATTACTCACTATCTATCTGGATAATCTAGCATGCTGGACTACTTCCAGATAACCCAAACCAGATGGAGGGTTTGGACATTGCTTTGATTACTGAAACACTTGAAATGGAAGCCTAATTCCACACCCTTTCTGTATTGCATGGGTTTTAGGTCTTAAATTCTGCTTTTAAATCTTGATTCTGGAAGGCAGTGAGATATGTGCCCCCAGGAGAAGCCCACGGCATGTCATTGCATGGGTACTTAAAGTTAGCAACCTGACAAGAAACTGTTGACTTGAACTGGGAAATATTGTAGATGAACTGTGCATGTAGTGTGGGTGAGAAAGAAGCTTGTGACAGCCCTCATTCTGAAGGCTGAGTCCCCGGTATCCATCCACCGAGGTACTTGTATCCTCCTGCACCTCTTTTTCGGTTCCTTGATTGCATGTGACCCGTGTTGTGGCTGGAAATGAGAAATCTGACAGGGTGCTCTCCCATGAGTGAGACCTAGGATGTTTTACCTCGGATGCACTGTGATCTCCTCAAATATAATGGGATTGTCACAGTGTGGGAGCAAAACAACCTGGGTGGACCAGCCACTGCCTTTAGGGGGAGGCTGAGTTCACTCCTGTGGATGGAGATTCCTCCTGAGCCCAGATGTTGCCATCAAAAAGTGCACACTGGGAAGTCCTTGTAATTTTAGCACAGTGAGTATAACCCTGGGAGAAGGTATCGTATGCTTCTGAAACATCTTTTGCATTCTTCATCTTAGGAGAGTACTTGCCATGTAGTTTCACGGCAAGTTTCATCCAGTAGTTTCACGAACAATGTGATTTTTTTCCTCCTGATTGTCCCCTTTCTTGCCTGAATAGACAGTCCAGGTACGTCTCCTTCACACGTTTTCTATGTAGGGAGCAAAGGGCAAGGTTAGCACCTCTTTAGCTTTGAGGATGTGAGTAGTCACAATAAAGCAGAAAGTGCTCTCCAAGCTCAAAGTTCCACAGTCAGGGAGGTGTTTAGGCCCTCTCCTGACTCAGGGCCTCCGTCTCCACCACTTCTTTGCTGTTTTTCTTACCAGAAAGTCTACTCTTTTTTTAGTCTGTCCCAATAGCCTCTGGAGATAACAGGCTCATTTTATGAATTCAACACAAGAGGCACGAAGGCAGCTGCAATCCAACTTCTATACTTGAAATGACCCAAAAAGCAAATCTCTATTCAAGGCATTTGAAACCAGAAGTTGTTTGTTTGTTTTTTTTTTCCAAGGATCTAATGGAAAAAAACATTCAAGCTCTCTTCAGGGGTGTGTGGTTTTAGATTAGTGTATTAATCTTTATTATCTAAATTAATGGAATTTTTGTATTACATAAATGTTTATATAATATAATCCTTGCCAGTGCTGGAGGTAATGGGTGTTGCCACTGTACAATATTTTGCATTCTTTGATATTTACGTTATTTACGAACATATTGGCCAAAATTCCAAACAAGTGCATAGTCACACTGCTGCAAGCCTCACCTTGGAGTTTCTACCTCCCTAGCCATGTGAAAAAGCAAGAAGGTGACAGTGAGCGGAATCAGCTCTCCTATAGGCACTGAGGTCAGAGGTTTAGGTAGGATGCAGGTGTAATGTTCTGACACAGGAGTCTGTGAAGTCATTTCATGGCTGTGGTGAGCACACAAACAGGCTCAGATGTTTCACAAAGTGTGGACAAGCGTTGAACCTATGTCTGACAATGGAACACCTTTTTTCTTGGTCTCGTTCCTGGACTTCCATGTACTTCCCCTTTGCAAGAGTCCATGGTTCAGTTCTTGCAGCACTTTTCAGACTGTTACCTCCAGTGAAATCTAGGGCCTTTAAAATGCCAATTTTTGCTATTGATGGTAGAGTACTCTAACGAACCTAGGAATAATATTGCCAAATATTTAACACAGCAATTTAACCATTTTCAGTGCTGTTTGAAATACTCACAAATTTATAAGCAATTCTATCAGTGCAGTCCTTCCTATTGCATCCAACTTCTTCCTGCTTGCACAGTGAAGAGAGACTGGAGAACATAATACTGGGGCATTTGATGGTTATAAAAGGTCCAGACCAGTGCATTACAATTCCCTTTCGAGGGAATGCAGTCCGTTTTCCTGTGATCCTTGCCCAGGATGGGAGTTTTGTATTTTCTGCTATGCCTTACCTCAAGGCAAGGGTTCCTTGCAGAAAACACAACTGAACCTCAGGCATTTTCTTTCCCTTGCATGGAAAAGGGTTCCACTTTGAATGAACCCCCAAAGCATCACATCTCCTTGATTTTTACTTCATAATCTTCAAGCCTGAGAAATATGATGGAGCTCTGTGTCTCAAAAGAAGTTTCTCCTGAGACTGCCGACATGCCCTCCTGAAAGTATATGGGTTTCCCACAGTTTTCTTCACAGTACTTTTAGCCACTTTGCTTCTTGTCCCAGCTGGAGGCAGAAACTGCCAGAAGTTCATGAAAATGAAAAATGGTGAGTGAAATATATTGTAAATCCAAACTTTCAAACCCCAATAAGGCTTAATTATGATTTCATCCAAAGTGGCTCACATAATTATTTCTCCCAGGTTTTAATGCTGTAAACCTGTCTTCTGCAGCACACATCCACATTCCCATTCGCCGTGCCAGGAGCTCACATCCAGATTTATCACCTGAGCACAAAAACATACAATGATCCTTTAAAAGCTGCCAATTGCTTGAAAGCTAAATATCGCTGCCTCAGATTAGGAGCACTCTCTAAAGTAAGTATGAGGAAGTGCGGGGAACACTGAAGAAACTCTATCTATTTAACTAAGACAGAACTGGCAAATTTCTAAAGTCTTCTCCTCCAGGTTCTGTCAAATAGCACTTGAGGTCCTTACATCATTTGGGCCAGAAATGACATGTCATTAAAGAAAGCAAAGGGCATGTCAGGGATAATTTCCTCTTCATGTTATGTTGTCATTCTGCCCCGTTGCTCCAAATGTGATACATGTCATCACTAGTAATTCCTGCACCGCACAGCACGTCTGTTTTTCCCTTTAATTCAGCGGTTAGATGGACCAGCCAAACTACACATGGTTGTGAGTTCCAGTGGGGACATGGCTGGTATATTTAAGAGACTTGTTTCAAATTTACATTTGCAATGAAATGTATGAGGTGATGTTCCAAGAGGCATGCTTTGTCATTGTCCTCTAGCCTAATGTAGTTCATTTTCAGTATTATTAATAAATTAACATTCTTAATTTGGAAGAACTCAGGGAAATTCGTAATTGCATTCTGATGGCTATTCCAACTCGCCCCCTGTGAAATCCATTCTCTTTCCTGGGTATAGACAGATAGGAAAGCTAAGGAGATTTCCCCAGTTCTACTTTCTGTATTTTAGAGTTTATCTTCTTACACATACCAAAAAAGCTTATCTACAGCTTTATTTGCAGTTACCCTGGCTTCTGTCCACCTCCTCAAGACAGGGTCACTGTACCTATACTCTTCTGCACTGGCAGCACAGACCTTCGACTTCAGAGGAACTGTGTGAGTGAAAGAGAAGGAGAAGGTGACTGACAACAGCAGAGGCTTGTGCAGCTGGTGAAAATTAGAAGTCCAGTTAGTTTCTAAGCCTTATTTTCTCTTCATCTCAGGCCTCTGGATCATTAAATGATGCCAATAGTTCTTCTAGAGTCGTATTTCCTTGCTGTACAGTTCACATAAACAAACAAACTAATCCCTTTTGTAAAGCCTATATGGTCTTTCTTTTTCTTAATTCTATGCTTATTATGACTGTTTTGTGGATCATTCATATGTTTATTTTTGGAAATAAACTTGGAAAAGCTCCTATTCCTTCAAAAACTGCAGAGGTCTTTGTGGGGGATCTGTGTGTACGTGATAACATTTGAATGCCACTAAAATGAGTAGGAAAAATAAAAAACAATCGCTCTGAAAGTCCAAGACTCTCCCCCTGCACACCACAATGTAAGCATAAAACTCAGTATATACCAAAGGATCACACATTCCGTCTTATGCTATGGAGCTCATAAATGCACAATTTTATCCTCATATCAGTGAGGTAAATCCCTAAAACCAGCCCCAAACCTCTGTGCATGAAGTTCTTCCTCACCCAGGCGCTGCGATTCTCACAAACTGCATCCTTTCCTATGCAAGGCAGCCTTCGGAAAATAAACCCCAACCATCATCAACACGACTTCCTACGCTAACTCGCGTATAAACAGCGACCCTATTTATACTTCCCAGCAATCTTTCCTGTTAGTAGCAGGATTACTAATTGCTGGCTTACAGCTCCTTCCTCCCCACAGCAGTCAGACCAGTGGAGCCTGGCCGCCCTCCAGGTTTTTCGCCGCGGAGACAGGCATTTCCAGCCCTATGCCTGCAAAGCCAGCTCCACCCTTGCCGGAGCCAGGCCAGCAGCGAACCCGGCCCGTTTTATTTTTCCCAGCAGAGGCGCAGGTCTGTGTTTGCACAACCTAATGGTTGGTGCTTGCGTGGGGATGAGAGTTCAGGAGGTGACCTGGCCCCTCGCCTCCTGATTTCTGTTTATCCCAGAGCAGAACTGAGGGTTCCTATCAAGCAGCCCTTAATTTGGGGAAATGGTGTGCGGTTTCCACTCGGAAACTCTTCATTAAATAGACTGCGTAGGCTTGGCAGTGGGTCTGTGTTTATCTGAACACAAGTTTTGTTTTCCTGGGGGTGGGCAAATGGCAGGGTAAATTAGGAGACGTGAGTGTTCACTCCAGAATAAAAATGTCCAGTGCCAACTCTACCAGCCCCGGAGTACGGAAAGCAGAAGTGCAGAGATCCTGTGTGGTTTCCAGTTTTCCTGTTTCCGATTTGAGCATCTAATTTCTATATTAATTTATATTCTTTATCTAAGAAGCCTGCTTTCCTTCACCTTTGGGAGGCAAAACACTCTGAAGTCGAGAAAGTAACAGTCCTTGTGAATTCACCATGGGCAAAAGAGGCCAGGTTTTGTTTCAAGACACAGTTTATCAAATGGGATTTGCACTCCCCTTACATCCCTCTGTCTTCATGTTTTTGTTTTGGTTTTCTTTTTTCCTCAGGGTTTTCCATTGACTGAATTGTCTAAACACTTTGACCACGATTGCCAAATTATAAATACTTTCCTTCAGAGATGATAATCTAGATAAAACAGTTGACTAGCTGCATACAGAGGAGGAATACACAGCAGGGTGAGTTCTTCGCACTTTTATTTATCATCTAGAGTATCTTAATTATTAGCATTACGACAAAGACTCAGGCTTCTCCCGCGGAGCTGGGGACAGACGTAGTGGTTGGCAGGAGGCTGGCTGCAGGCAGGAGCCTGCACCCTCCCTGCAGGCAGCGCTGCCGCGACCGCGGTGGGGTGCGCATTGTACACGCCTGTTGTTTGCAGGGTTTGCTACTGAGTTTGGGGTGCTCAGCCACCCCGGGCTCCTTGCCTCGGGGGCTGGCACCTTGCAAAGGGTGGAAGGGGCAAGGAAGCATGTTGGCTTGGCCTTTTCTGCTCTCACTCTGCCTCCAGTGCCAAAGAACTGTTTCCACCTACTTTTCTAAAGGTGACTTTCATCAGGAAAAAAAAAATATATATGGCAGGTTTACAGGTATGTAAACACCTTGTTTTACAAACAGTAATATAAAAGCCTGACTTGACCTGACAGCTTTTATTTAAGGAAAATATTCCCTGTCTATAATGAATCTCCTGTCACTAGTTCCTGCTTCCAGAAACAAACTGTGCTGTTCCAAGAACGTGTTGCACAAGTGAATTCATAACAAAGTAATCATGGAGAAAGCAGGTTCCTTATAGCAAAGCTGTTATAAAACATTGCAGACACAGTTATTTTAATCTCCTGAAGTGTCTCTATCAGTACTTCCCTTCCTCCGAGCAATTTGGACCAGAATGACAGCAGCAATAATTGAAGGATGAGTCATTGGCTATATTGTAGGTGAGACATCATTGTGGAAGGAAGGCCAAGAAACAAACCTTAAAAATGGACTTGTTTTTATACTGCTGCTGTATGTCTCAGCCTGGCAGTGTTTATAATGGCACCATGAGTGTCACCGGACTCGGGGCCCGTCAGCCTTGCTGCTCCATTTTTAAGTTTCCCGTTCACATCCAGAAAATCACTCACAGCTGACTCCTGTCATACACAAGTCTAGTTTCTGAGCTCATTTTTTTTATACCAACATTAGTCAAATAAACACATTCTTTGAGTGTGTTTTATGATTTTGTTACTTGAAATATTTTACAGGATGCTAACTATTAATTCAGACTGGGCCATTCGGGGATCTTTCTTTCTCTATAAAAATCAACCATTACAAGTATTTAACACTGCATAAAGGAAATAGTTTTTATTTAAGTATTCTTAATAACAACTATGATTGTGTTATGAATGTGTTATGATACTCAGTATGAATGTGTTATGATACTCAGTAAGCACTCATTGCGTTTGCAATACACTGCAAATCCTGTTCTCACAGCTGGCCACAGTGTGGTCTTTATGTCATGAACAGTGTCTGAATACAGGAATATGCAAGTGAAAATTCAGTCCCTGAAATCCAGATTTGATCTGGGTGTCAGCCAGCAGAAGGGAGGCAGTGCAGAACTCTGAATTCTTGAAATTGCTTTTGAGATGAGGATACAACTCTAGACAAAAATGGCCATTGGAATTTAGAAGAAGAGCAGCATGAAACCAGAATTAGAGACTGAATCCGGGTTTTCAAGTTTTGCACTTCGCAGTCTTACCACTGATGGAGATAGAGCAGTACTGAGGTCCAAAAGCCCTGGAGCGAGATCCAGGGAGAAAACAAGGGAGGTGAAGATGCATGAGCGGGACAGGACGAGAAGGGAAGAGGAAGGGCAAGGTGACTGCCTTTTGCGGTTGCTGCTTGGGCTTGGATGACCAGAGCAAGTTCAGAAGTCCTGGCAAAATTAATTTTGCCATCCACAACAGGCAAGCTGCTTTTGCAGCATGCTGAGGCAGGAATATAGGCTGGAGGGAGCAGGGGTCCTGCCTTCCCTGCTGGAACACACCTGAAGCTGACCCTGGGGATGCAGGACAAGCATGGTGCCACTCGGGCAGCCTGTCCTCAAAACTGAGCATGTATCATTGCTCTGAATTATTGACCTAAATTTATTAAGCAATCTCCCAATTAGATCACAAAGAAAGACAACCTGTCTTTCCTACCACTCGTCCCTACGCAGAAAGTTAGCATAATTTACTTTTTTTGTCTCGGAAAAGACTTGAAATTCACACTTTTCCCAGGGTGGGAGCCTGGAAAGAGAATTTTATCGTACAAAGGAGGCGCAGGGGGCAGGGAGCTGCATGTACCTGGCACTTTTAAGGATGCACTCACCAGCTCTGGGGGCTGGGGCCCAGGAGGCAGCTAATGAATGGTAACATGATCTATCTTTTGTGTGAGGTGAAGGAGTTTTGGAGCCGGGCAGGGAGAAGGGAGGGCTGAGCCAGCCAGGAGCATGCACCGACTAGCACCAAGGCAGAGAAAACAGCTCTTGGAACCACTTCCATACATTTTCTTTTCCTTGAAGCATCCGACAGAAAAAGAGAGAGGGGGAGGGAGAGGGTAGAGAGGTAAGCGGGTGGGGGGAAGACAGATGGAAGTGTGAATGGAGCCTTAAAACCTTGCAAAAGCAGGGAAAGGCAATCATTTCACATTTTGGCAGAGCCGCCTCCTGCAATGGCTGGAGACCCTCACTTTTAAGAGCTTGCTGCTCTCCTCCTCTGCCACCTCTCCCAGACTTGCCTGTGGCTCGGGGTTGATCTTGGAGAGCTCTGCGTGAAGAAACAAATAAATCAATGAAGCCGGAGGACTCGGCAAGCACGTCGAGCAGGCAGGGACACGTGGAGAAGCAGGGTGGGGAGGGACCAGGAATCCCCCAGCAGCAAAGCACCTCTGAGCGGGGCAGCCAGACGCAAGGCTCCTCGTCCCAGCCACCACCAGCCCCCGGTGGGGCTAGCATGGCTTCGTCCCCTTCTGGCCCAGCGAGGAGCCCCCGTGGGGTCTTGCAGCACACCCAGCTCCCCACACAGCTACCACCAGTGCCACCCATGTTTGGAACAGCCGTAATGGAGCCTGAGAAATGGCTTCTTTCTCATGCTCGAGTCCTGAAAATTGTAAAACAAAGCCCTCGTGCAAAAGAGGTTTTTGACTTTTATTCTGTCCTCTGACACCTTCCTCTTAACACCGTGTTTCTGTGCTGAGGAAGTATTTTGTCGTGTTAGGAAAAAGTGGGTGGGAAGAAAGTCAATATAAACATAATTAATCGTCAGATATTTCCTTTTTTAGTTCTGAGTACTTTAAACAACAGTGAATATAAGTAAAAATTACTTCTTTTCAACTTGTAGAAATAATGGCTGGACCATTAACTGTTTCCTTATCCACCATCATGATAACTCGCAGTTAGTTATATGTCAGCTCCCAAGCAAACAGTTTGAAGACAGGTTCCTGTTGCCATGCCTGTTTCACCAAAGTGTGTGCTGAAGTGGGGGAGCGGGGTGGGGGGGCAAAGTGGCTTCCCCAGGATCACGAAAAGGGCCTGATCTAAATCCCTTTCAAAGTAATGAAATCAGTTGTGTTGACTTCATCTGGGGATTTGGAGAAGTCAGAGTGTGGAGAAGCAAAAACACATCTGCTGATGTCCTCAGCATTTGTCTCCTAGATTAAGTCATCACTTTCTTTTATTTGGGAGAGGGAGAGGGATAGTGGGAGACACAGTCACCAAGGCAAAGAATAGGACTGGCTCAAGCATATAACAGTGTTGAAGTGCTTTATAATGGTTCTAAGAAGTGCTCAGTTAAATTATTTTGTATCTAATAAATGTATGACTAAGAACAAAATAATATTCACATAGCCATAGCTCCTTCCAGCAAAGGATTCAAATGCAAAACTGATCAGATGGCTCCAACAGAGAAAAGAAATTGGTTATTATTGCAAACACCGCAGTAAATTCTCAGCTCTCTTTACTGTCATTCCAGACGGTAAAGCGGAGGAGCAGAATACAGTGTTACTGATACTACAGCAAAGACTTATCCGTGCTTGCTTTCACAGCCTTCCAAAGCAATCTATTCCTTTATTTTCGACATTGACTCAGGTCGGTTGCTGTTAGGAAATCACAAAGGTCACCGTAATGGGAATTGTCACCGAAAGCCAAAGACACCTTCCTAGCTAGGCTTTGTAGAAAACCCCAACCTTAACATTTTAATGGCTGAATGGCCCTACAAACTTAGAGGAACCGGACACTTATTGTGTCCAGTGCTGGGCCCCCCAGTTCCAGAAGGACAGGGAGCTGCTGGAGCAAGTCCAGAGGAGAGCCACAAGGATGCTCAGGGGGCTGGAGCATCTCCCTGATGAGGAAAGGCTGAGAGACCTGGGCTTGTTCAGCCTGGAGAAGAGAAGGCTGAGGGGGATCTCATCAGTGCTTACCAGTATCTGAAGGGTGGGTGTCAGGAGGATGGGACTGGGCTCTTCTCAGTGGTGCCCGACGACAGGACAAGGGGCAACGGGCACAAGTTGGAACACGGGAAGTTCCACTGGAATATGAGGAAAAACCCCTTTGCTGTGCGGGTGCCAGAGCAGCGGCCCAGGCTGCCCAGAGAGGCTGTGGAGTCTCCTTCCCTGGAGCCATTCACACCCCGCCTGGACGCGGTCCTGTGCCCCCTGCTCCGGGTGTGCTGCTCACGCAGGGGGGTTGTCCACGATGATCTCCGGAGGTCCCTTCCAACCCCCACCGTTCTGTGAGTCGGTGATTCTGTGATTCTGTGAATGGACTTGTGGCTGAGTTAGGGGAGGTTTCATGCCAGGGCAGACACAAGCCCAGTTCCTGGCTGCAAACATCACAGTGTAATATGAATGCACCACACTCCAGATGCCAGGGACTTGGGGGGCACCACTAAGAACATAGCAGTAGGGTTGCTACTGTTATTGGAGTAACTTCAGTAGTGAAATGAACTGTTCTGTGAATGCTTAGAATCTGCTAATTCCAACAGTGTTGTGAAATACAGGTGCAAAGAGAGTGAAAGTGAACAATGATACACACCGAACTACCTGTTCCCTAATGTGTAAGTGATGATGGGAGAGGAACGAGGTGCTCTGGAATTAAACCATGCAAACAGAAAACACACTGCATTAAAGTGAGATGGTACACTGTGCATTCATTGCTGGAAATAAATGACAGCGTTGAAATTAAGTATCTCCTCTGTAACCTAGTGGGGAGAGTATTGGGTAGGATCCTGGCAATTTGGACTCTAGTCCATGCACTGTTGGGTGACCTTGGGAAAATCACTTTCTTCGAGTCTGGGCAAGACGGGAATAGTCGCCTCCTTTTTGAACTGAAATAGAAGAATGAATTATTATGGTTGTTATTTTGGTCCTCTCCAGTCATTTTTCTCAGTCAATTCAGCTCTGGTATCAGGGTGGCTGTTCTCTGACAAACGAGATGCTGGACAAGTTTAATCACGTGTCATTTATGAAATGAAACTGGATTAAATTTTACTTGTAGTTTAACAAGAACCTAACTATATTATCCACTGAATCATCGCAATGTCGACCTCTTCAAAATTTATGCAGCTTGAACAACCCATAGGCTGTTGCTAAGGCAGATATTATAATATTGTAAAAATTATAACACTAAAGTGTTGTAACAATTCTCTGATGGAGGCACTGTTTACTTTGCAGATTGTTCTCAGGTTTATACAGATGGCCTTTAATTTGATTGTTTTTCGCAGGTCTTCCCACAATGCTTATCCTTTATTTTCAAACAGTAAGTGAAGATATTTGTCAAAGGCTACAGAAAATCCTGGAAGTGAGATGTACACTCAGTGTTTGTGCTTGGTCAAAGCTGTGGAGACTGCATTTTGGCTCTGGTTGCTTACAAGCCTTTTTTGTAAAACACAGTGATTAAAATAGAGTATGTTTTATGATGGCGTTTGGAATCAATTCTTTTTCCCTTTTACTGAGGAGTGAGACATGCACCCCTCCTCGGTGCCGGTTCAGTGTGTCTCTGCTCTCTCTTCTAGCACCTCTGAAGGTCGCGCTTGAAAAACAGGGGGAGGTCATACAGGTTCTGCAGCTTCAGAAGTTTACTATTAAAAAGCATTTAATATGTATTTATTAATCACACGATGTGCTTCCTGCATTACCCAGCCGAGCCAGGCTTTCTTTGTGCAAAATAGTGTTGTATTTATTGCGTATCCTCCAGGGCAGAGATTTAGTGTTTGGCCGGCAAACAGGAACAGAATGTTTTCGTTGTCTGTGACTAACGTGATGACTAAGTGCAGGGCTCCAAATGGATCCCAGATCTACTTGGGACAGCGTGGGGCAGGATATGAAGAAGATAACATCGGAAACCACTCTTAGCCCCAGTGAAAGGAGGACACAACCATCTCCACCGACCCACTGAAAAAAGGCCTTGGCTGCCAATCAGAAAGTATTTAAAAGCTCTTATGGAAATGAGGGTCAATTTTGAAGAAATACCAAGCTAGTAGTAAATGATTGTATTTTTAATTTCCTACGTACACTGATCTATGAGTTGTTGGGGCGCATACTCACAGTGCTGTGATGATGGCAGGACATCACCATGACCCTTAATCTAAATATGACCCTTAATCTAAATAAGATGAAAAACTAACAACCAAAAAACTCAGTGACTAGTGTAACAGGAACTCACAAGGAGGTAGAAGATGATGGTTATTTTAAATTATTTCTGCTTCTTTCTTCCCCTAGATTTTTCATGTAGATGAGGCAGAGATGTTAGATATTAATTCCATTCTGTAGTAACATATTTCATAGTCATCTTTAGCCTGCTAGTGTTTCTCATGTCATGTGAGAAAGGTTATGTGAAACATTGAGGAATTTTGAAACTCTTTTACATGTAGCAGTAATAAAATAATAATATAAAATAAATTAAACTTATCTTTTCAACACTGGTTGTATGGGATTTTTTGTAATGGATAGAAAGACTTCAGTACATTATCAGAAGTTTGCCACAGAACAGGGGCATCTAAAAACTTACTAAGAGTATTGGGAAAAGTCTGAATTCCTTCACTCTCTACTTTTCCCACAGTCTCATCCCCTAAGTTAGGAAATCTCTAGGATAAATAGATAGGCCCTGGATATGGTTGCAGGACCTTTTATAGGCATAGATCTTCCACACACACTTCAAAGAAAAAATGGTTTTGTTTAATATTATACTGCAGTACTGTAGGAAATGTACAGAAGTTGTTGACTTTCATTGCTTCTCTACCCCTAGAGATGAGCAGAAGGTGCAGCTTCTTATCGGATGGGGAGGTTCCTGTCTTTAATAACACTTCTCTTTTATTTTGTACTCCTGCTTGAAAAATTTGACATGTGAGTTAGGCAGTTCTTGAGATTTTGTCAGATATTATTACCTTCTGTGTGAAAGTATGTATATGGCTCTGTGCTCTGCATAACCCAGGCTTGTGTAAAGATAAAATATTTAGAAATATGCAGTTAAGTTTTCTTTACCTTGGCCTTATTAAGTATAGAAAATAACCACTCGTGCTTGTGTTGAAGGAAAGTGTTTCTTTATGAGTTACTGAAAAAAGTTATGCAAAACCACTAAATCCTTCCAAAATACCCTTGCAGAGCTGTCAAAGTTACTGAGACCTCGAGTTATATTATCAACAGCATGCTGTTAATGCTGCCAGAGTTTGAGGGAAGCATGAGTTTGACACTAAGCCTATTCAGAGATGACATAATGTTCTCTTAATCAATTAATGTACATTGTCATCGTAGGCTGTAACCTTCCTTTTCTTGTTCTTTTCAAAGCGCTCGCCCTTCCAGCAATAGTCAGTATACCTACGTGTGCCTGTTAATGAAAACAAGTATCATGGAAAGTCACTTGAATGTCTTTTTCCTGCATTTTCCTCTTGGTCAAAAGAGAGCAGAGCTGATCCTGTGGGCATTTATTTAACACAAGGTCCCATGAGAAACAGTAATTTGAAAGATCATCCTCCTTTAATTACATGCAATTCATATGAACCCAGCTGTTGCATCAGAAAACAAAGTGTCAACAGAAAGAAACATATATCATAACACACTCGCTGAAAAACACATCTGTATTAACATAATGACTGTATATGAATATTATTGACCTGATCGTCTGACACAATATATTGGCCTATTTTGACTACAGAGGTCATTACATCTATTTTGTACGCAATGGGCCTTTGGCCAGGTTACACAAAATTGATCAGTACCTAGGAAAAGTATCAGTTTTTCCTAACTAGTAATTTCAGAAGTTCAAAGTTAATTAAACACAAAAGCAGAAGGCTGGTTTGGTTCTGTGCAAAGATGCAGTCTTGTAGCTCAGACCACGGTGTCTTGGTAATGGAAGTCCTCAGCTAGGGGAAGTGGTTGGGGTGGGGAGGAGAGCAGAATGTGGCATCAGTAGCTTTTCTTGGTGCTTTGAGAGGAAAATTATTTTTATCCACATCAGTATCTATCTATTTTCTTTATTAATTTTCCCTATGCTTTAAACCTCCTTGGAAATCTTTGCCATATTAATGTGGGAAGGGATGAAGCAGATGCTTTCACAGTTAGAAGGAATACATGCTGTACATAGCGATTATACTGAACCACAGTGCACTGACTTCTGTATCCCAGAATTGTTAGAGAAGCAATAGGTTATCTTACAGGATGTCCCTTAGGTCTGTTTGAGATATCTTTGGGGCATTACCATCTTATGGAGAAGTCAGGAAAAAGACCTGTGTTGAAAACCTCTAAAATTACCAAAATCTGAAGAGTTCTCATTGCTAGTGTACATGTTTATGATGGTCTTTTCTTCTCACCTAATGCATCCCATGTATAAAGAAAAGACTTACTTCAGTTCATGGCATAGAAAATTGGAAATTGTAAAGACCCACTCAGTTCCTACCAGTACTGTTGATTTTTTCAGTGTCAGTGCTGTATAAAGCACATCGCTGCCAGAGGAAACACTTTCTTGTAGTAGAAACTTTTCATTCCTTGAATTCAACCTAATTCAAAGAAATAGGTAGCATAATCTTTAGTTATTTATTCTTGCTGCTTACATGAAATATGTCACTACAGAAGAGAGCAAACCAAACTGACGGATGAGTGTCAGCCCCTTGCAAGTAGCCTGCCCGCTAGCAAAATGAGCTTTCCCCAAGTCTATAAAATGTATAACAGACTTTTGAGACTTAATAGTTAGGTTTATGGAGGATAGCCAAGACTACCAGTGCAGTGGATTAAGGAAAAGTCTGCAAGTACAGCCTGAGGTATATGAAATTCATATACCATTTGGAGAGCAAAAGGAAAGGCGATGAAGAAAGCTATGCTGCTAGCTAAACAGGCCCCTATTTAGTTCATAGCCTTAATGGAGCAGCTTGGTGCAGGTAGATAAAATCCCCTCTCTGACTAACCTAGCAAACCAAACTGTAGAAAAATGACACTGCTGTGTACCTAGTGGCCTTCTCTATATGGGTGAAAAAAAATCTTTCTGCCATTCTTCCCATTTTCCATCCTCTTCCAAGAAAAACATCTCTTTCTTGCTTGTTCACATGTATTTGTCCGATAGCTCTCTAACTATGCTGAGGAGCGTGTGTTAAGAATCACAGTGGATTACTGGCTGCTTTTTTAGCTCTGTATTGCCATGGAAGGCCTGAGCCTGTAATTTTTCTTCCCATTAATATTCCTTGGGTGTACCTGTTGTGCCCCTGCTTCAGAAGAACTGTCTACGTTAGTGAGCACTGCTGGGTTTAAGGCCAGGGTGGTTTCAACACACACTGGTGATTTGACCCCCTCAAGGAGTATTCCTTTAGGTGAAAAACTTAAAATTAAAAACTTAAGGCAATTACTCTGAAGAGAAGTCTTAACATTTCACTGTGCCAAATGGTGATATGAGAGAGCCAAAGGCTGTAATAGTGACAGCAACTCTGCACTGATTCCCTGGAGATCCTAGAAAGGCTATTTGAAATCTCCCTTCTGCCGCTGTTCTTAGTTGTTGCTGAAGTAAGCAGCCAGAGGAGAGTGAACTATGTGGAAAGAAACTGAGCTCAGGTGTGGACCCAGGGCAAACGGTATAGCCAAGGCAGCGTGGGCAACCTGTGCCCACGGTGCTCGCTCACGGCAGCCCCCCCTTTCAATTAACACAGGAATGGTTCAGTTTACAGAGCAGACTACAAAGGCTGGGGAAGCAATATGAGACAGCTTCTTTTTGCAGGGCAGTGTGATATATTCCATGTGGTGCGGGAGCAGTTTTTGACTTCAGACCTCTTTATCTAGGCAGGTTTGGATGGAGAAACGTCGAAAGCGAGGAAACAGAAGGCAGAAGGAAAAGTCAGCAACCATCATTTGGTTTCTAAAGAGGTTGAACACTATTTGGTTTGGCTTTCAGACGTGGCAATTTAGCAACAGGAAATGTCAGCTCATTAGAGCCATCGCATGGCATCGTATGATGATAGCAGTCATTCCCACTGGCAGGGCTCCAGCCGTCACACTCAGTGGGGAAACGGCACGGTTTGATATGAATGTCTCGATTTCATTTTTAAGACGGGACAGTTTAGTGGGCTAGTTGACTTGGCAGGCTGTTAACAGAATTAATTTGATTGCCTTGGCAGTGGAAGGAGGATGCATGAAGGAAACCTTCTGGCTCTGTTGCCAGCATTTAATACCAAATGATTATCATATACTATTGAACTGGTGTTGGCTGAAGCATGTGTGAGGGCTTGCAACAACTTTACCAAAAATAGTAAGTGCCATTTGAAGTTGGCAAACATGTGTGCTCGAGAGAAAACAAGCTTTCCAGTTAAAGCCAGTCAGAACTTCACCCCGCAGGCCTGTTACTTGTCATGTTCCTGGACTGTGTCATTTTTCATCCATGCTCCAGTTGTGAAAGTACTGCTTTGTATTATCTGCCACTGAATTCTATTAAAAGCCACGGCTGTCTGCTGTTGATGGAGACCGTTTCCACTGGAGGATGGATACCTGCGTTAATGATAGCTGGATTTTCTGTTGAACAACTTGTAGTCTTGGCATCCAGCATGTTATTCTGCCTGAAAAGGCACTGGGAAAAGTATGGCACACGGAGCTATGCATTTTATGTATGTAAACCTCACGTCTTTGTTAGGAATGAAGGAAAATGCCACTTGGCACATGACTCATTTGTATAAATACCTTTTCTTTAGATCCTTCATGTAATGCAAAGGATGTTCAGGAAGAAGCTGTGTATCTAGTAGGCTTTAGCTGATCCTTTGGACCCAGTGGTCTTACTCCAAGTGACTAATGGTAAAGCAGGCATGAGCATTTTTCATCCAAAGGGCTGGAAGTGTTTAAAAGCATTCAGGAGAACTGGTTGCCTCTCCAAATTTAAAGCTGCAACTCAGTTTCCATGATTAGGCCAATATTAGTTTCACATCCAAAACCAACACAAAATGGAATATCTGTCTCAAAACTGGCACAAGACTCGTGCCTGAGGAAGAGGTTTTCTGCTAGATTTGAGGTGAAGTGCAATAAAAGGCTCCTGATTTTGAACACTAAAATGGAGATGTTTCAGCCGTCCAGAAAGCCCATTCCTCTTGTTCCCTTTCTCTCACTGTCGCACATATACGCATCTCTTCCCCATTCTGCCACGTTGTAAAAACCACCAGGTCTTCTGCAGAGCCAGCACAGAGTTAGCGTGGGTAGAAAAGGGTCAGGTGTATTTTTTCCGTGACGCAGATTTGCTCCAAGAGCGCCAGGCCTTTCTGAAATCTGTGAGGTGCTTTGGGTTCCTGTTTCTGGCTGGCATGGCTCTTGGCCTGTGTTTTTGTAAAGGCACTGTACAGTGTTATCACCAAGATTACTTAATGTGTCCAGTGAAACACACTTGTTCTGCAAAAGCCAGATCTGAATTCTTCATGCATATATTAGAGCTTGACAAAAGAAGAGGAGCGCGTTCCTGAGAAACACTCTAAACCACTGCAGTTACCTTTATTTGGCAATATTCAAAAGAGAATTACTTTAGTAGCAGAAGCATTATCATTACCACTTGTCTTCAAATCTCTTTGCTCCTTATTGCTATGAACTGAAAAATACCAGGGAGAGTGGGGTTCTGCTTTTCCCTTGGGCCATTCTGCAGCTCACTAACTTTCAAAAAACCCCATTTCTCGCCAGCCCATGTCTTTTCAAAGAGTGGAGAAACGAAGAGAAACTACAGAGTGAGGAAAAGGAAAGAGTTGGTACAAGTCTACTAGGTTTTCTGTTACAGGTGATGGCAAAAAAGGGAAAAGGGGAGAAAGGGAGGGGAAAAAAATTAAAAGGTTAAACCATCAATATTTCTTTTCTAAAAATGATCCATAAAGAATTAAAAAAATAAAGCAGGAAGAACTATGGCAAAGTCTATTTTGGCACTTAAAAATAAAAATGCCGATCTCCTATAGAATGTGTTAATAACTTTGTTAAAGGTGTACCAAAATCAAAAGTCTGGAAGCTAGGAGATTTCAAAATTTATGTTATCCATAAAATAAATAAAGGAATTGAATTGCAATCATAAACAAGAATACAACTAGCTTTAAAACTTCCTTGCTATCTATTCCTGATGCTGGTTGTTGGGTTGTTTTTTTTAATAAGAATTCATTCTACCGTTTCCGACCTTTTATGATCTCCACTGAATCTTATCAGTTGCATTTATGTTTCAGTATTAAATACGCTTGCGTTTCTTCCAGCAGACTGCAGTGTGTACATATGTAGGTACATACATCTGCACGCACACGGGAGCATGGAAAGCTGAGGAATTACTAATGGAAAATATTACTAAGCTAATATTTTAATGGCCATTTCTGCAGACAAAATAGATATTTTATACAGATAAATCATCTCTCCTGGGACAAGAGAAAAGACAGTTCTTCATCCAAGCATCCCCAGGACCAATTTATGGCTGCTACACCACTAACAGGTGGTTTGTCTGCATGAGATCATACAGCAGTGACCATCCAAAAGTTCTCTGGTACCTCACACCAAATCAACATGATCTGCTTTTATAATTCACTACATGATTGAAGGAGCAGTAGTGTGACCAGCACTTCGTGGCATTGCTTGCCTGCTCTTCCTTCTGTATGCCTGCAAGGGTAAATGGGAGGGGGAAATAAATGGAAAAGGAGTATGTGATATATTGATTTAAGCTGGCGTGTGCCTTGCCAGCCATCCAGCTGCCACCACGCAGCTTTGATGGCCACTGTACCCTCAGATGAACAGGGGAGAGTTCCCTGTTGGTGGAAAAGAAATTAAAAGGAAAATCTGATGGCTCCACCAGCAGTTTATCCTGCTAGTTACCACTGGCTCTGCAGAGGCAGCCCTGTGAGAGAATGGGACCATGACCTGATCAAACAGCTGTGGCCCTGAATGCCCAGGATGGGGGGGGAAGAAAGGAGTGATAACAGCTCCAGCAGCTGGAGCAAAAAGGGAGGGAGGGGGCATGAAAGGGCTGCGGATTGCTGTTGGCAACTTCTCTGGGTGGCTGGGCACAAATCACCCCCCCTGCAAGTTCAAAAAGGGCACCAGAGCCTGTCCCAGAGCTCAGCTAGCAGGGGAGGGAGCTGCGGCTGGCACAGTCCTCATCCCAGTGGCTTTGGGCAGGATGTCTTTGGGTGATATGAAGAGTAAGGGTGGGAGAGAAAAGGGCTGGAATGAAATAGCGTGTACCTTGTGAGGAAGGTCAGCCGGAGGAGAGGGGTGGGCAGTGCACCCTGATGAGAAAAAGCATCACGGAAAGGGAGAAGGAAAGGGTAACACCTGAAAATCATCTCTGCAGCTTAATGAGGACACAGTGAAGGTACCCAATAATTACACTGAAGTGCACCAATAATTACAGTGAATAATGCAGTTCCTTTGATTCTGCTTAAATAACTTTAGAACTGATTTAAAATATATATATTCTATATATTAATAAGCAGCACTCTAGCTCCCAGTGAAATTTCGCAGCTAGATGTTTTCTTCTGAATATCTTTGGTAAGTGGAACTTGAATCTCTCAGGATGTACATTAAAAAAAAAAAGCCTAGAGTTCAGACCATAATGAACCTCTGCCAACACAACAGTGACAATATTAACCACAAGTTTATGCTAAGATGACTTGAAACTAAGTTACATACAGTTTCAGAGCCTGCACCTGGCCTTGGCGATGCTTGCCATTTTTTTGTGGTTTTGCATTCATATTTTCCTAGGTTTCTTCATGCCTTCTCACATTCACATGAAAACTGGCTGACTAATTGGTGGTATAAAGGGAACAGTGACAGTGAGTAAAGCTCTCTCAGCAGCATAAAGGGAAAAAACCCCAAACTCTGGGGTGGGGGAAGAGCTACCTGAGTTGTAGTAATCAAAGAAATTACAGTTAATGTCAAGGGGTGGAAATGTTCAGAAAACTATAACTGTTGTAGGACTGTCTTTTACATTCTCATTTCATCTGCCAGCTATGGTGTGACTCCATGACTTTACATTAAACCAGGTGTTCCAGAGGAGCATTGGATTTAGGGAGATGGCTGTAGTGCATGGAGTGTCACTAGCTGTTAAAGGCTTGTGCTCTAATTAACTCGAAATGGCATGAACTGGGACTATATATAACTTTATCCTTACTAATACGTTAGGTTTGTCAGGAATTACTGGGCTTGCTTAATATTAATGTTCAACAAGTTAATTTGACATAAGTGAATTGATATCTTTCCCAGTGTAAGGGGAAAGTATGTATTAAACATACGTCAAATACAGAAATAAGGCTAGTTTTTTTTCTTCTTCTTGAGGCTGATCTGCCTTAGGTTGCTTTGAAAGGAAACAAGAGTTGTTGGGAACTGCTTTAGCCAGGTTTGCCACAAAAAAAGATCTATCCCATGCACTAAGCCCCATAGACTCAGTGCACTGAAACCCTCAGTGCAGAGTACCACCTGAATATATACACATCATCCCTCTCTTTCACCCATTGAAAGAATACAGCATTTTGTGGAGGGAAGAATATCACACTGAGGGAAACACGGCGCAGGCTAGGAATAGTACAAGGTTTTTTGGACAGTCCACGTTCACTTGGAAGCAGCACATTTTTACTTTTTGGCGTTCTTATAGGGGACTTGATGTACTTGTAACCTGAGCTCTGGCAATTGTCAGCGCAAAAAGCAAACAGGGACAAGCCGTTCTAGTGCGTAATTTTTAAAATATATTCAAAAGGCGAGCAGTACTGCAGGAAGCACGTTTGCCAGGGAAATACAGACCTTTCACTATGGCCATGACTGCCCTACTGTGTACCCTTGCGTTCAGCCTGGAGGAATCTTCTCAGGATGCTTAAAGCCTGTTTTTCCTTTGCAGGTTGAAGGTATATGGAAAAGCAGTGACAGCCCCAAGCTTGTGCACCTATAATCACTACTCATGACTTTACTAGCAAAAATCTTTGGTTTTATTGCCATCCTGGCAGACTCCTCCCAGGATCTGAAAAGGTAGCATGTATTATAATGCTCACATTGACAATAATGAAGATTTTGCATTTGAAAGATATATATTAGTTTTGTAGGTAATGCACCTTATGAACAGACTCTTCGGTCACTTTTCCAAAGCTACAATGGCTTTAAAATGCCAACAGGAGAAAAAAAAACTCATTAAAGTTTATTTTTTTTTGCATAGGGAAAGCAACCATGATTACAAATGTCCTTGGAAACAATATTTATAGATTAATATGTGATTTTTTTTTCACAGTAACTTTTCTGGCTATGCCCCGGTCATACGCTGGAGTACTGTTTCTTTGTAATTGCAGGTAGATACATGCCAAGCTTACCTCATGGAGCATTAGACACCTTTGCCTAAACCTTTCTGGTTGTGCTGGTTTAGGATACACATGAAAACCATCAGTCAGCCTCATGGCCAGATTAATTTTACTGAGCCTGGCAACCAACCTGCACACAGCACACCGTGACAAAACACAAGGGGTGCAAAATTCAAACCCAGGCGAGGGATGCTTTGCAATATTCCTTCTATTTAACAAACACTACCTGTGTGAAGAGGAAGATGTCTGCATTCATGCCTACAGGAGTTTATGGATTAAGTCTCCTGGCTTTCCTGCATGGATACAGGCTATATAATATAGGATATTTTATTCACCTGTTAAGTAGATATCTCTTTATTTCTTGATCCATTTCCACAGACCTTGGGAGCTTTACAAGTATCATTTTCTTAGTGTTACTGTAAAGTGACTATTGTGCCATTTTACTAGTATTTTTAATAACACCAGATTATATGGAGGTCTTCCATTTCTGATATCCTCAGTTATCTATAGCTGATGGGTATGAAGGTCACAAAATATAGTACAGGTGTATCAGTGCTAGCAGACTTGAAATGTATTTGGAGGTCTAAGATTTGTGTTTGCATAAACAGAGCCCCCAGGAAGGGAAGGTTTTGACCGTGGTGCACCGCATGACTGAGTGCTTTCTTCCTAGTGAATTTGCAAGCAGAAACTTGGAGAGTGGGACAAGGGACGAATAGGACCATTCCCAGTGCCTACTGTCCAGGAGGTCCTCCCTTCAGCTGGGGCTTTTGGGCCAGGAGTTACTTCACATGCCTCTGCCCATTTCCTCTACATGACATTTTACACCCACCAGGTGTGTGGCCAAAACCTAAAGTTTAACACAGAGATGAGTCAAATCAAAACAGTGCCCAGTGTTTTTCCATTCCTGACCCTTTTCCACTTTGTGTGAGCTTTGGAGCAGCCAGCTGATAGAGGAGGATGGTAGGGTCCCTTCCCTTAGCCCTGTGCAACTGGGTCTAGTGTTTTGACCCTCGTTTCAGGGAAGTTTTAACCAGATGAATTCTCACTGGACCTTCCTACTTGTTCTGAAAAGGCAATATACGTGTGAAATTACTTCTGCTAAAGTTAGAATTACACCCAGTAGCTGTATCTGCCATTTGGCTCGAAGGCTCTACTGAGGCATTACTAAGGCATTAGTAGTGGACTGATGGGGAATATTTAGAGCCAGTAGAAAAAAATCCGCACGTTGAGAAGCTTGTTCCACCATTCTGGTACGTCATGCCACATCGTGCACCCCAGAACGTAACACATGCTTCTCTGACAGAGTTTTAGAGGATGCATCAAAACCTCAGTGACATAATGAAGCAAAGTAAAGGGAGGAATTTTATTATATTTTCTGTTTAGAAGGGAATATACACTGAAACTAAGCATTGGGCTGTCCGACATCTAAACATGCCATGTAAGATGGTGTAATATTCAGGTTTTTTGCAAACATGACTTATTTTTGACATTTGATGGCAAACATTGTTAGAATGCATTATCAGAGGTTACATTACAGCAAGTCTGATTGGAAAAGAGTGCAACAGTGAGCGGTTTGAGGTAGCATGGACCTACCCTTCCCAAAAGCATCTCTGAAACCACTGCTTCACCTCTTTGACGCAAAACTGCAGTCTTTAATGACCTGAGCACAACAACAACAACAAAATAATAACAACAACAACAACAACAACAACAACAACAACAACAACAACAACAACAACAATACTACTACTACTACTACTACTAATAATAATAATAATAATAATAATTAATAATAATTCCAGGGAGCTATAATAATAATTTTGCAGCTAATCTTTGTGTTACCTTTTGTGGTGCTGGCTGGAGGGGGCACACAGCTGAGTGAGACGGCAGGGTCTTTCCAGCATGCACCATTATTTCCAAATCAGCAGCTTTCTTTTGACCTGCCCTAAACTCTGGCCTATTCAGAAGAATAATGCCTGCAGGGGAGATACCTCCAGTATAGCTCTTAGTCCCTTTGTGATGGCTTTCCCAGA
>VZTV01091439.1:0-24623 GCA_013400875.1 Anhinga rufa | reverse complement strand
AGCCGAGAGATTTGTGTGACAGGGTTGGTTAAATGCCAGCTGTGCCATACAAGTCTGGGTCCCAAAAAGTCAGGACAGTTTCCAAGTCATCATCTTCAAGAGATGACTTGATTCCCCAGAGCTAAAAAGACACCAGGACTCATAGTTTCTCACAGCACAGGAGTATTTAATAGGGAGGGGACAGTGCTTGTCAACAGAACCCTTTTCCACATGGAGGCCCTAAAAGTTCATTACAAAGCACAGATATTGCTGGTGTCAGGACGTGTTGCAAAGGCGCTGCCACGGGGTGGGCTCCGTGGTGCTACTTGCCACGTGGCTTTGCCATGTTTCACCCAAAATAGGGCTGAACTCAATGTAACAAATTAGCTTTTTCTTTCTGAGGTTATTTAGAGTGATTTTGGAAGTCTCTTTTAAGGCCTTTAACTGGCTTGTGGGGACGAGTCATTGAAGGTGCTGCCTTGTTAACTCCCCCAGGAAGAAGGAGCTGGCCCTATAGAGACACTTGAGGGGGAGGAGAGGTCTTCTTTTTGATTTTTCCTTTTCTGTTTTTCAGATAAACAATTTTGCCCCAAAGAGAAAATTGCGTTCCAGAGGCAATACTGTATTTTTCTAAGCTTGCCTTCTCTCCCACCACTGAGTATAACATCAACTGAAAGGCCCACCCAGCAAAATCAAAAAGCACCAGCAAGTCTGTCATGAGCCTTCGTGGGAGTGCTAGGGGGGCTGTCTCGGACCTCCCTGCTCCTTCCCAAGCCCAGCAATAGCCCTGGTGAGGGGAAGCCCTTGCCATCCATAGAAGAGTCAATCCAGCCAGAAAATCCTGCCTAGAGACCGTGGCACCAAGGGGATCTCAAGCTGCCCCTGAGGGAGGCGGATTACCATCACCAGTCAATGATTTTATGTTTTGTGGACAGTTTTCAGCCATGGCATTTTAATGACAAAGCTAAGCTGGTTTTATATACAAAACTTCAAGTCAAACATTTTTTTTTTCTTTTGCACTGAATTTGTTTCCAAAAATAGGGAAATAAATCTCTAAGCTCCAACCATTAAGGGTTTTCTCCACAGAGAGACGATCATGTTGCAAACCACCAAAGAAATACAGAGTATTTCAACTGATTACGTTCTGTTCATTGCCATTAAGGCCTCTATGGTTTCCCAGCTGTTGCAGACTAATACTGCTGTAGTATTGCAGTTTCAAATTTTGAGTTTGCTAGACAGCTTTCAAGCTGATGGCTGTGTGAGAGTCATTCACAAACTCTGCATTCAGACCGTCACTGGCATCGGTCTCAAAGGCTGGACGGGCTGGCAATTTACTGTATCAACACAATGAATAAAGCAGGATGTTTCCCCAACGCAAACAGAACACTTTTTTCCAAGAAAGACACATTACCAAATTTCAAATTGAGGTGAAATCATCGCACTTGCTGGATTATCTTGTGAAGAGAATAATCGGAGGGTCCAGAAAACCAGGCTTTATTATTGACTCTGCTGATGAGTCATTCTGTAACCTGAGGCAAGTTAGCTACCCTCTCTTTGCCTGCAACTCCCCATATAAACCAAAGAAAAAAAATCAAAGAAAATCAGTATCCTTCCTCACCCTTTGCTTTTGCCAAGTGTTTTAAAATATTCAGGTGAAAGGCAGTAGGCAAGTGAAAACTGTCGCATTTTGGAAAAATATTTCCATCGTTGCTGGTTTACAGCAAGCTGCGAGAGGAAAGCAACAATTTGACACCATCACTTTGAAGAGAGGGAAAGAAGCAATGCTGCTTGAACTGAAAAGGGATTTGTTTTATTTTGTTAATTGCAGTCCTTTTGAAAAATGATACTTAGCCTGCCAGTGAAGTGCTAACTAATGTTAGGATGTGGTACACCATATAATAAAGGCTGCTGTTGAGGAATGTGAATGAAGAAGAAATTGTTTCTGAGGTGTTGATGGGTAAACAAGATTGCTTTAGAGGTGGGCCGCAGGTAAGCTTGACTTTGCATTTTTGAAAGCTGTTGCCTTGCTCTTTGTGTTAATTTTCCGTGGTAGGAAACTGAGGAAAAGAAAAATCCTTCCCTTTTAGCCACCACTGATATTCTCATTTTGAGCCTTAGGTTTTTAGAGGCAGCAGTCTTTAGGATTGGGAAGTGCGCAGAGCATGGTCATTAAAAAAATCGGTATGTAATGAACTATCATAATTTTAAAAACATAATTAAGATTCTGTTTCTCACAATGTCATTTTATCTGACACTGTGCCTGTTTCTCTGATTGTACATGGTAGTGTGTTATTTTGGCCCCATGTTGACAAAATGCTTTACTCTCAGTTTAGAATTGTCAGCATTTTGATTTTGTGTCTTTAATCTCTTTAGTTTTCCTCTTGATCATTTCTGTTGTTCAGACAGAAACATACCCTATACAGCGAGAAAATATGTTTTTCTCTCTGCTTCCTAATTATTTAGGGAAGGTTTCTTGGTCTAGCACAGAGGTTTCTGGCTTTGCATTTAAGACTTTTCCCATGCAGACACATGGAGGAGCACTTTGCTGCTGTATATTGATAAAAGTGTGTGGCACTTTGTGGCACCCTCCTCCCCTTCTCCCCCTCCACCCCATGATTGTCTTCTGCAGCCATTCCACTGCAGGCAGCAGGAACCCCAGGAAAGCACGAAAGCAACAAATTAAACTGCAACGAATATACAACTGATTATTGTAACTACTAAAAGCTTTTCTTTCAGCAGTGCTCCCAAACCCTTTTGGCTTGGGTACATGGAGACCTGTTGTGGCCCTTTGCTGGACTGCTCCCCTTGCCCACATGCCTCTCTGGGTGGCTTCAGCCAAGCACAGGAGCCCTCTCCACATCAACTTCAGGTGCCCACCACTCCAGCACATCTAATAGAATATAAAAACAAGCTAGTGATGTACTTAAGAAATCATCCTGGAATAATTAGCATCCCATGTTCCCAAATTGTGTCATATTTGATATAATCATCTAAAAAACTGTGAAGTATAATCCTCATACATGAGCTGGGAAGGGTGACTCTGAGGCAAACAGAGGTATGAGACCGACTGTGACTTAGTTGCAGATAAGCTCAGCTATATTCTCCTGGGAAATTTTATGCTCAGTAAGGTTTTTTCTCCCTTTTCTTTTGCACTGTACAAGAGGATGAGCCCCAAGAATGTGTCCTTCTAGCCATATTAGAACAGTTTACGAGCACTGCTAGTACAGGATCAGGCTTTTCATCAGGTGTGTTTTATTCAGATATTGGAAAGAAAATCCTCCAACAAGCTGTGAGGAGGTTGTTATCACAAGCTACCTGAGCAGTATGGAGTATTCCGTGAACCCTTCCCAATGAATGAGCTCAGACTCACCAATCACCCACAAGATGTGTTCACTTCTTAAGAAGGCAGGCAAACATGAAGGAGGAATTTCCTCTATGATGGAAAAAAATAGGAAAAAGATATATTGAAATACCTGGGAGTGCTTATACTCCTTACTCAACGTCAGAGGAAGGAGGTGAGGGTCAAAGGAAGGACACCAAGTCCAATCAAGGGTATGTGTAGAGACAACTTTTGGTTGTCAGCTGGCCAACGTTAGTGTCACTGTGCTATCAGCTGCCCTCCTTCATTTCATTAATACGTGTCCAGTGGAGCGCAGCTGGATGAGGAACAGTTCAGTACCTCAGCAAACAGCAATGTTCTTGCAGCTGCGGTCACTGGGAAAGGCACAGCAGCTTCCCTGCAGGTGCTTTATGGTCACCAGCTGTTGCGGTGACACCCCGTGTCCCCGTGTGGAACATCTGGCCGGGAATCTGGAGCTGGCGCTCATCAGTCTGACACACTCTGGGGCTTTCTGAATAGGGCCTAGAGTACATGGTGGTCAGTTTATTCCAGCACACTGGAGATGCTTTTCCTGCCAGTGTAATATACCACCAGATAAGGAAAAAGGGAGAGGATCAACCAAACCTCTTGTGAGGAGAATATTTCACCTGGGAAATGCAGTTTTGAAAAATGGAACTGTATTGTGACTGAAAGGCTTGCTCTGATGAAACAATGTCATTTCTTCTTTGGAAGGAGGAAAAGAAAGAATATAATTTTGACTTATAGAGGTGTTCCATAGTGGATTGCATCTTCTAAAAGTTGGTTTTTTTCCTTTCCAGAAATATTTTGGAATTCTTGTGCCATTATACTTTTAACTCCCCGATCCAAAGGGAGAATAACTTTAGAATAGAAAAAAAAAATGCTTGATAATAATTCTATTTACCAGTTTCTCTATAGCTCTATATAATTTTTCTGTAACCCTGCCGGCTTTAAGTTCCGTAGGTTAATAACTGCACCATTCATATGGTGTGTAGATATGCTTTTTGGCAGCCCCAATATTCCAGGGTTGCATTATAGTTCATGTGGAAAAGAAGAACTTTCCCAGATGTGCAATCACAAAATTTTGTGATTTTTGATATTTACCTTGATATCGCCAAAATAAAATTTTATTGATTGTAAACAAGTGTGAAGTCATTTGAGCAGAGTACAGAACCACTGGGGTTTTTTTCAGTCTTCAAAGGATCATTAGCTATTTTAGAAAATGTTGATTTGTGAACAAAAGTCTTAAAAAGAGAATTTGGATAAGAGCTCCTTTTGTTTCCAAAGTCTCTCTCTCCACCTCCCACACACATTCAGCCCACTTCTGGATATATATTTAAGGCAGCAAGAGCTCCAGGCTGTTTGTACAATGAAATTGGCAGGAGGCAATCTTTCATTCAGTCAAACAATTGTGCCCTTAGAATATAAGCTATGAAAACAACTAATATGATAACTAAATGATTTGAAAAGATACCTAATAAAATAAACAGTTTCACATCATCTCAGTAATAAAAGTAATCTTACTTTCAGACAGTGCCTTTTATCTTGACGGCTTCCAGAGCCCCCACCTCTGCCAGCACTTTGCACATGTCCAACCATATGTCAGAGCCTGGTGAAAGGCACTCCTCCCCACGTGGAGGACAGCCAGCCTTCGGCGTGACATGCACTGCAACCTGCTGAGGAAGGGGAACCAAAAGCCATTTTTGGCATAGGAAATCATAGAATCATAGAATCATTAAGGTTGGAAAAGACCTCTTAGATCATCAAGTCCAACCGCCAACCCAATCCCCCCCGGCCTCCTAAACCGTGCCCTGAAGTGCCACATCTACATGTTTTTTGAACACCCCCAGGAATGGTGACTTCCCCACCTCTCTGGGCAGTCCATTCCAGTGCCTGACCACTCCTTCAGTGAAGAAATTTTTCCTGATATCTAATCTAAACCTCCCCTGATGCAGCTTGAGGCCATTTCCTCTCATCCTATCACTAGTAACCTGGGAGAAGAGACCAACACCCACCTTGCTACAACCTCCTTTCAGGTTGACTGACTACTATCAGTGCTGTTGCTCAGAAATGACGTGCTGTTACAGCCAGAGCCACTGGAGAGGTGATGTATGGACCTCATGCTGGTTGATCATTTTTCAGAACTTTTTTTCTACACGAAGACTCTTTGGGTGTTCATTTGTGTACGCTGCATTGGACTTCACGATTATAACCTGATTGGGCTACAGAAATCTGCAACCTGTCACTTAATCTAGACGTAATCAGAAGAAACCTGAAGATATGTTTTACTGCAAGACTCACTTCCTTGTAAGAGATCGAAATATATATTATGATTCAAAAGATGCCTTTTTTTTAATATGCAAAAAGAAATGGCGAGGTTGCATACCTCTCTGTTGGATCAGAGCCCCAGAGCCAACATCCTGGAACACCATCATGACACGATGCCACCATATTTTTCCACCTCTATTTTTCCTTCTTTGAAAATGCACTTTCACAACTCTCTGGAAGGAGGGTCTGCTCAGTCGCAATGGTGTAGTCATAAGGTCTTTGGTGAGCCTTGGCTTGGCATAGTTCTAATTTTATTAAGAATTAATGTGAGTGATTCATAGTGATACTTCAGATTTCCTTTCACTGAGGAGTTTTGTATTAGTAGCCAGGTTATTCTCCTCTTGCTACGTACAACTGTCAAGTGCAATGGAAGGAAAAGGAGAAATACATTTCAGTGATCCTTGCTTTTCCAGCTTAGCCCTTTCCTTTTGCTGCTTCTTTTCATCCCCTCAGCTTCACAACATGGTCACAGGCACTGGTGTGAGGGCTTTACAAGGAGTGCCAGGAACTGAGCGCTGGGGCACCGCACTCGTGCCTAAAAAGGAGTGACCGAAAGACGACAAGGTTTGATGTGCCTAGATCTTACACATCTGCGTTTCCAAGCTTCCCAGAACCAGTTCTGGTAAAAGACACTGCACTATTCCTGCTCCTGCAGGCTAGTGTTTTTCCTGATGCCCCTCACACCAGATATGCACACAAAGCCGCATTTCCACTGGTGTGTTTGTTTTTTTTAAAGTAACTCTTGCAGAGAATAAATAATTTCTGCCTGTTGCATCCACAATACTGCGGGAAAAGATGAGCACAGAAATGAAACTGAGAGTCTACTTATCATCCTGTTGTAACTGTATCTCAGAGGTAGACAATTGCCCTAGGCTTAGATTTTCTAAAAATTTATGTGTATCAAAAGGGATCTTGTACAGGCAAAAAGCAGCAAGTTGATTTTTCCAAGAGCAGCTTGCCATTTTAAGCAGTTGTTGGCTTAATAAGTGAAATAGCTTGGGGCTATATGCATGCCATAATGATTGCATTTTTTAAGAAAAGACTGTGCCTATGGGTCTCAAAGTTTCAGAGCCAAGACTAGTCATATTTGTGGTCTTTAAGTCGCAACCCCAAGCTATTCTCACCACCGTAGATAAGGGGTAGCTGATCATAGAATAACACTGATTTTAAAATAACTAACCACAGCAAAATTAAAATGACCTAGTCAAGTAATACAAAGAGTATATGATTGACAAGATAGCTGTTCTTTGAAATGTACTGTAGGCAAGTAAATAGCATCTTTTGCCCATAAGCTATTTTCTATCTTAAAGCCAAGAATAATGATCTGGCATCCGTCCTTCCTGAGTGCGGCTTCAGTTCTGAAAGCTGCATCAGCTCCCTCCGAAATGCCTCTGGAAATGATAGCAGTGGTGTGCTCATGGGTTGTAATTATATCACGGAATTCTTCTCTTTTATTATTCTTTTTTTCCAAAAGTGTTTCTCTCTAATGTAAACAGCTGTGCAGGGTGGAAATGGAAAATTTCGCCTCTTACACTTGTGCTTAGGTGGATTTAACTTGCATTTGCATTTCCTTAGGGTGGGCAGTGAGACAAGGAAATGCAATCTCAGGAGGTCCAATTTCTAATTTATCTTTGTCCCCATCAAAATTCAAGTGGCAACTGAAATTTTGTTGAACTGTAATCTAGATAACTTTACCTAATGCCACAGAGTTCAAACAGTTGCCAAGCTTTTCTGTACAACCCCTTTCTGGCAAAGAAATACATTGACTGTATACAGCTTGTACGCATAGGGTTGGATTATATGCTGCAAGTTATACATTCTGTGCAATATGATCTAGGCTGTGGTCTACGTGTGCTGTGGCATAAAATGTTGGGGGTTTGCATCATGCCTCGGCTCTTCTACGTGAGAGTTTGCTTTTTATTTGGAAGGGGTTTTCTTTCTGTTATTGTCTTACTAGGGCCATAGGAGAGCTGCAGAAAATATAAGTTGGAGACCATTTCCTTTCCTTATCTCTACTGAAGTAGTTGCAAGGCACTGTTTATCACTGCCTTACAATCACTGTAATGTCTCCGTTCGGTGCCCTGTTGTGTGGCGTATTGCAAATATAATCCCGGAAGAGTACCAACTATTCCTGTCCAGGGCCCTGGTACCCAGTGGGAAAGAGTGCCTTCCTCCGTGTCACTGGGTCTGCAGCGGCGGCAAGATCTGCCTGCAGCACTTTGGCAGCCCTTCCCAGCACCTGAACTGCATGACCAGTCTCATCTCACAGGAGCAATGTGAATCAAGAAATGATAAAAAAACACCAGATCTTTGTCTCTTCCCCCCCCCCCAGTATATGCTGGAATGCAATCCGATGAACAGAAAGCTCTTGGAACATGCCAGATGGCTTTGTAGAAAGCAAAATGCTCCCTCTTTTGGGACTGGTATGTTTTCTGATGTTGTCATGGTTTTTTTTTTTGTTAGTTTTGGTTGGGTTTTTTTTAAGTAAAAAGGAGAATTGTAACTTCCTTTACACCAGTACATTAGCATAATACGTTCCTGCCTTCAGGTACTGTATGTCATTGTTATGAGTACATTTTGACATCTCTCACACTTCCAGCACTCCAAAGTTCCATGACAGAGCTGAATGAAAACTTTTTTTGACTTGGCAGGAGCAGTAAGAACACATAAAACCTGCCAGCTGTCAAGGATGTAAATGGTGATTTTGTTTCACTTTTTTAATGAATTAAAGCAGGATTGAAATCTGTCCAAAGACAGCATGTTTGGCCTTGCAAGGAAAGAAAAAAATGAAAGGGAGGGATTTTTTTTTTCTCTTTTGGCACTTAGGCTCATACAGTGTTTATTCTTGGTAGCACAGTATAGGACAGAGCTACGTTACTGAAAGAGCCTTGGCTGTGGCCATCAGACATGAGACACCTTAACAGGGACTGGTTTTGAGAGATGAAGCATTTAGGGGATTGGGGTGAAAAAAATCTGCCCTATTTCAAGTCAGGCACCTGAAAAATTCAGCACCCATCACTGTTTTGGGGAAGGGTGGCAACAAATTACCGGTAGAAGTAATTTTGTATGTCATTTACACCGTAGTCACATTGAAGCCCAACTAAAATCTGATGGCCTGTACCTTTTTTCTAACAAATGATGCTTTTGCTGCTATCTTACGGATGCCACTTTTTGGTGTGGGGGCTGGTGTGTCTTTCATTTGTAAGGCTGGCGTTGGAACAATGCATTGTGTGCCCCTGAGTGAGTGTGGTCGGTCCCTCTGGTTTCCTGGTCTCAAAGTCCAAAAGCAATATGGGCTGGTGCTTCTGGGAGATGTCCTGAATGCTCATACTTACCCTGTGTGATCATGGCACCCTTCTCTGTGGAAGAACATTGCAGTTCTGAGCTCATCTGCGGTGTATATTCTTAACCTACATTTCTTGCTATTGAAAAGTTAGCTCCAAAGCTTGGTTAGGAAAAAATGGCTCTTTCAGAAATTGTCTGCAATTTAGTTCCCATTTTCTTTCTTAGCTTCTTAAATTTTGCACTTGAAATATCTTTGACCATTATCCATCATTTAGTCTGATTGCTTTGCTTGTGATTGGAACATTTCATGCTTATACACTTCTTTATTTCGTTACTCAAATTGCACGTGTAGCTGCATATCTATTCCTCTGGTGGAGTCCTACTCTGTATCACATGTACCCAAGCGCATTGTGCCTCCCTCTCTATACACATGTGCATTCCTCTTCAGAGATGCAAACATGGTAAAGGATTTGCCAGGTGCTTTGCCTTTCACACCATAATTTCTGCTTAAGATTTTCAGGTGACCTCCTGTTCAAGAACTAGCCAATTTCAGATCATAGTTTCCAAGCTGTCAAGCAGTTACTGGTTATAAAGGCTATCTCAGTACCTTAAAAACTGAACTGCAGTTCTCTTAAATACAACAAGCAGGGAGAAATGAAGTCTGTTCTTTTGGAAAATGTAACGCCTGACATTTAACTTCATATTGACTGATGTTCCTGGACCAAAGATCATCCTGGAAGTACAGCTCAGCTTCAGACTTGGGTTAAGCCCAGTGCAAGCACCTCTCAAATAACACGGGCTGAGCTGGTCTTTCGTGAAATGCAGGAGATGTTCCCATGTGCCTGGCAAGAGGTGCACAGAGCCGATTAACTCTTGTGGAGATTTACAAACAGGCTTCAACTCCTGCTTTGTGAATAGACCTATTAATTCAGTGTGACTTCTCAGGCAAGCCAAGCCAATGCTGTACTTCAGCCAGATGGTTTAGACAAAATAAAAGTGAAGAAATATGTTCAGACAAAACAAAAGTGAATCCTAACTTCTTCTGAAAACTCAGGATGAACCTGAATTTCTGAAGACAATTTTCCTCGCTTCTCTCTCAGCCTCCTAAAACCCTGGCACCTACCCACTTTAACTGGAACAGAAAAACTCTTCTCAGATTTCCAGCCTGTCTTCAAGTAGGAAGTATAGAAAATCTTGCAGGAAAGCCTTTTCTTATGAGCTTTCCAGGCAGATTTTCTGAATAAAGAGTCTTACACATTTCAGTTATTTACTAAGTCCTCTGAGAAGCTTCCATCCCCAGCTTTAATATAACTCTTGAGACACAACATGTAATTACAGGATGAAAGACTGCTAAACCCTACAACCACTTCAGTAAACTTTGTAGGATTGTAGGTGATCAGAAATATATTGAAAGTCAGAACCCTCCTCTCCTTTGTTTGAAGAGAATCTTCATTTATAGCAGCATGCCAGTTAATTGCAGCAACTGCATGAAAGAGCAGTAACCTGGCACAATGAAATGGAGCAGCTCAGCAATAAACCTAAGTCACAACATTTTCCTCACTTTGAGGCAGTTGTTCTGTAAAGATGCAGAGGAGGTTCACCCACCTCTGGATTCTGCTCTCACTTAGCATCTTTTACCTCTACCTCTGAAATGGGGAGAACCTATTCATAGAAATGAATCCAACCAACCTCCTCCTCAATGAAAATGCAAGTACGGGAGGTGAAAGGAAAGAAATCCCTGCTGCCTTTCCAGGTAAACTTTTTCTCCCACTTGTTTGGGTCGGGGGGAGCTTCCCCCAAACTGCGACACTTCTTTGGGCAGGGTTGGGGCACATATAACTCCACCGGTGGTCCCAAACCCCATGCTAAGGGAGTTACATGCCTGCAGCCACCAAAAGAAGCTGTGGGGCCACACATACACACCCATTCATAAAGAGATGAGAAAAAGTGAGGCAGGCACTTAAATCTTGCTTTGAGAAGGAACAGGGAAAGATGGGAAATGGCTGACCAGGAGGAAAAGCCAGCTGATGCTTCCTGGCATCACCAGCACCGCTGCCCCCAGAGCCGAGGCCTCCCCCCACACTCCTGCCCCCCAGCTGCAGCACATTTTATGCCACCAACACACAACCCTGAGTTAAGTGTTGTGCAGGGAAGAAGACAATGGTGGTTATTTACTCACCTGCTGAAGTGGTAATTTGTGCTATATTATGAAAGTTTTAGGTTTCCTGATGTATGGGAGGCAAAAAGCGCCCACATTAGGACGCTTGGATTGTCACTGTCAATGGAGACAAGGTGCATGGTGTTTAGCCTTGCTTTCTTTTGAGGAGCCATGGCACTTAACCTTGCTTAATCCTTTTTAATGAACACTTTGCTGATGCAAATCAGCCTACAGATCTCTATTTAAAGGAAAATACTGAAAAAATCTGTTGGGAGACTGTGACTCTGTAAGACAGACTGGGCTAAAATAAAGAGTGCCACATAAAAGTGAGTGAAAAATAACTGCAAGTTAAAAATATGCTTCTGGTAGGCTAAGGAAGATGTTTCAGAGGAGAATGTTGTCTGAACTGGTGAATTTTTATTTCATAGTTACAAAAAGAAAAATAATTCAATTCTACTCTTTTCTCCAAAAATAGTTCAAAACAGAGAAATACTACCACTGTTTTCAAACAGGGCTTTCCTGTACTTTAAACTTACTTTCTTTCTAAAGACAGGAAAGAACACCAAGTTACAATGACTGTTTTGCCAGTTGGAAAACATTTAGAAAGTGTGAGAATGTGGAGGCGAAAAAAAAAAAAATCACATCCTTAAGCTTTGTCACTGTTTTTCAGCTGGAAAAATATTGGAAAGCTGAAAGATGTTTCTTTTTTTCATACGTTCTTATTTTGTAGAATGGTTTCTTAGGAAAATCATTGTCTCCTAGGAAAGACATTCAAGCAAGAAAAAGAGTTTTCAAGCACTCTCTAGTCACATGAGTCTGTATCATTTCTACTCAGTAACTGATATCTAGGTCATTTATCATGCTGGGTATTTACACCTAAAGATAATCTGTTAATAGAAAGACAGTGGCCAGGTAGGTCCTTCTGAGCATAATAATTTTCCGTTTTTGCTGTGAGTGAATTTTAAAAAAGAGTTTTAAATATGCACTTGCATACAGACCTGAGACAACCATTTCTTTCTTAGGACCCTGCTCACTCATGCAACAATATTTCAAACATTTTCAAGAGCAGAATAATGAGGAGCACATACAACAAAAGCAAATTTACAATTCAAGTAATTATTCACTGACTTTTCCAGCTCAATTTGCCATCTCTAATAATTCATATTTTGCTGTTATTGATACTTGTAAAAGTTTGTTGGATGGTTTAATCAATCAAAAGTCTCTCATTGTGTGTAAGAATTTGACTTCCTTAAACTGGTGACCTTCCCCCCTGTCATCCAGCTTTGCTTGATGACCCTTCCCGCTCTCACTGGCAATTATCCTAAGCCAATAGTATTTGGAGTAGTCTGGACAGTTGAGTGATTCAAATGCATTTTGCATATCATTTTGCTCAAGCCACTGTTGGCAAATTATTGCACAAGGTGCCGTGCTTTCCCTGTACTCTACCAGAGGTTATTGCTTAAAAGATCCAGTTCCTGTAAAAACAATCATAGGTCAAAACTGAAAGAGTGATGGAAAGACCATTTTAGTCATGTATTTTTGGCATGGAACCACTGAGAGTGCATAATCTGTATAAATGTTAGCTTTCTAAATAAACATAACCTCTGATTGCATGAAAGCAGGGAATAAAGTTGAAACTTGTTCCTTTCATTAAACAGCCTTTCAAAAACAGTGCTTGTTTTGTTCTAAACAGCCGTAAATCTTGACAAACGATAATAAACAAATAGCAACAATAGCAACGAAGCCAACAGAGCTACCACAGACACTTTACTTTGTTCCTTTCCTAAAGCATGGAAGTATTTTTGCCCACTATACAACCTAGCCTTCAACTTGCAGAGAGGAGGTGGGAAAGACTTCGGGGCATGTATCTGTGTAGCTATTTTTCTGTTGGTATGATGTGGTGGGTGTCAGCAGGGCCGTGCCGCCAAGCAGTCCGGTGGGCAGTGCTTGAATTTCATCCGTCGCTGCTTGTGGGATGTTTTTGGTGGTGTAAACTTCCCACTCTGGCTCTGTGAAGGGCATATACTTTTGGCAAAAGTCAGCTGGTGACAGTAGTCACCGTTCAATGCTTTGTCCAGTTTTGACTCATCTCCAAACTGCAGTAGTCTAAGCAGGAATTCTTTTGCTTTCTTGTTGCTATTGCAATTCACCATGATAACACTGATATATGGAAGGGTTTGGGTTTTTTTTGTGGATAAAAAGGATAGCAGGAGCATTCTATTTATGTGCTTAAAATAACCTGGAAAGCAAAGAGGAAAAAATAAAATTGATCCACCTAAAGCAATTATATAAAAAGAAGTCTCCAAATTTTTAGTGCACTGAAGTATTCTTAAATGAGATGAAAAACTGGAGTGTTTTTCTGTATACTATGCTATAAATGCCTTAAAAATCCATCTTTCCCTAGCCATAGTTAAGGAAGGCAAAGCAATGCAGATGAGAAGACACATAGGTAGACAACAGGTTTTGGTGTTAAAATGTGGCTTATCTGCGGGTTCTGTTCCACTTCTTCCCCCTGCTTTCTTAATGCTCATAGATGACCTTGCACAACACAGGCCAACAGTTCAAGGACAAAGTTTCGCATGTTTACTAGCTTTCTAAAATTAAATAAATCAGAATTAATGAAATACTTTAATGGTACAATATGGAACTAGCAGACAGAGTATACCCTACATCCAGACTAATGCATGGGTACTAGCTACGCAGAGTACATGATTTCTACTTATTTTCCTGCACCTAAAGCAATATTTACCCCCCATTTCTTCCTAGGACTATTTCTGATCACTCACACGCTGCCTTCCTGGGAAAACCAGCACATATGAAACTCTGTGTGAATTGACCACATCAAACATATCTCCCCATTTCATATTCCAGCCTGCTGGCAATAAAAATCTACTGTGTCCTTCGATATTCTGCCCTTTGGAGAACATGGACAATAAGCAATTATAGTGGATAAAGTACACCTCACATCAAGAATAAAGTAGAGATTGCAGAAGATGTGATTTTTGTGCACCTGACAATAAAGACATGCTTCTCATGAGAAGGAGGAATTTTGGTTTTGATGTAGGTGGGTTTTAAGTCACTCAGCAATTTGACTGAGGCAAAGACACAATATATGGCTTTTTTTTTTTTTTAAAAGGCACTAAGATGATTTACTGCTTGTCACATGATGCTAAAACAATGCACAGTTACACTGGCCATTTTAATTTTACTTTTTTTTAATTATTTTTTTTGACTGAGTGCACAGTGGTTGCAGGACCATGAACATTACCTCATGAGTGTATATGAATTTTCTTCCTGCTGTGTAAAGGCATCAGCTCCAAACCAGGGAACCAAAGTTTAAGAATTCCAGTGTTCAGTCAATAGTGTTCACAAACTCCCAATCAGAGAGAAGCACTGTGCTCAGAAAAAACCCATGAAAAAGAAAAAAAAAACAAACCAAAAAATAAAGCCGCACCTCGTTCATTCAATACCCCTTACAAAAGATTACAGTAAAGTTTCCGGCACTTCAGCATGATTGACATGCAAGAGTCTGTTCATGTTCTGGTACAAGTATCTCCTGATGAAGTTATCCCTTTAGTGGTCACAGAAGGTCATCTTTTATGTCTTTACTCCTTTGTAAATAAGGTCTTAGGTAGTTCTCCTCCCACTTTCATGCCTACACATGATTTCATAGTTTATTAACTATTTGGTGGCTTTCATTGTGTTGTGGCTTTTTTTTTTTGTTGATTGCCACCCCGGCTTTGCCGAAGTGTGTCTTCATTTGCAGCTGTGAAAGAAGGGATGGGGCTGGTGCAGGATGTGACCCGTGATCTCTCCTTCTCACCCAGAAGATGTGCAGAAAGAAAGGGATAAGGATTAGCAGATACAGCCTGTTGCTCTGCTCCCATTCAGAGCTCTGAGCCAGTGAATCTGTGGCGTGTACTGATCACTGATTTTAGTGCTACCAAGCCCCTAATCCCCTCTTAATACTTCCCAGCAGAAGCAACGCTCAAAGAGCTCGTCTCTGTCTCACCCGGCAGACAGAGAGGCCCTTCGGACAGGAGAGCTGCACAATCTTCCCTTCCCTATGAAACAGAGGTTTTGCTTACTTCCAGAGAGAGAGAAACAGGACACAAGGTTCCCACAAAGTAACGTAGGGCTGTTAATAAAAGTAAAATAAATCAGAGTGAAATACACCATTGCTGAATAGCTAAAATGGCGTAGTTAAGCATTTTACAGCTAAAGTCAATGGAGAGCAATACAATGCCTTTCATTTGGTAAACAAAGCCTTTATATATTCCTTAAATTCCCAGAAAACTGTAACGTATGCACGATTTCATCATTTGAGTGTCTTTTCAGTGGCCACCTGTTCTTGTTATAAATTAGACCACTGAATACCCAACGGCCTCCGTAGTGTTTCTTGACTCTTCCTCATTTTGAAAAAAATCAGCCAGATTTTGTGAAATGCCAAAAATCTCTAAAGGCATTTCTAACATTTCAGAAAATATTCTCAGACTCTTGTCAGCATGGAAAACTGCATGAAGATCATTAATAAAACATGATTAAACATCATTTTCTCTGCATTATGTCATATTTTTCATTTTTTGAAGTAAAAAAAATACCTAGATAAAAACATCCAATTCTATAGATGACTTACTTGAAAGTTCAGAATTGCCCTGGAGACCTTGGTTTCAGCCAAAGCAGATGCTGTAATAAAATTACACATACAAATACTTTAATAGGTTGTTCCTAAAACTAGAATCCTATTTATTGGAAACTCCCTACCTTTGGCAATTCTCATCAGTTGCTATAATAAATACTCCATTTTCTGCAGGCACAGCGTTCATTTAACAGAAGCTCTGAAAGCATGTGTGAATTTTTTACATTGTCTTCCAACAGCCCCCAAATTAAACAGCAGTCATAAATCCATCCTTTATCCTTGTTTAGTTATTAAATGTTTCTGTTGGATCTGTTTCCGAGACATTTGAACTTTTCAGATGGCGCTTTAGTAATTTGTAACAAGTCCTAAGTTAACTACATACACTTTTGTTAAGGGGTTTCAATAAACTTTAAGCTAGCATGAAATGATGGCATTGCAACTCTCTGAAAACTCCAACAATCTTACCTAAAACTACTGAACTTTTCTTACGCAACACATAACCACTTCCTGGCATTTTTGGGTGCTTTGACTATATCTTGATCCTGTTTAGAAACTGAAGTATATATAAAGAATATGTATTATACATTATATCTATAGATCTTACAGACAAAAAATACATAGCGTATAGAATATACTATTGTATGCAATATAGAATATAATAAAAAAAACTATATAGAAAGAATGCATGAGCTGGCAAAGCTTGGACAATACAAAGGTAGGCACCCTGGAGACCTGAAGCTAAAGAAATCATACGGTGCATCACTGATGTTATAGAGCACATACACTGAGTGGGGGGGAACAATTGTGGAATAAAAATGGCCAAGCATATTTGGGCAGGTATGGGGAATTTCGGCAGAGCTCATGGAGCCCAAACCATGCTGGCAGAGAGGGGCGAGAGGCCTGGGGGCCCCTGCAGGCGCTGCTCTGGGACAGTTTTGCCCCTCTCCCATCCACAGCCTTGCCAGCCCCAGAGTGGCCGTACTGCTGCTGGAAAGGTGCTGCTTATGCAGGGCCAAAATGGATGCAGGGGAACTCCTCTAGCAGGCTGCAGCTGGAAGGGCTTTGTCTGAGGTTGAGTCTCTTTTATTCCACCCACCTGCCAAATCACCCCCACACACCCCCTTCTTTTTTTCCCCTTCCTCTCCCCAGGTAGTAAAACATAATGCATTTTAGTTCTTAAAAATTAAAATTATAATACAATTCAGGAACACAATGAATTAATTTTTTACCGATGAAGGTGTAGGTCTAGTGCTACAGGAAGAACTTTCTGCTGTAGCTTATTTTATTTAATCAAGCTGGCAGAAGACTGGGCAGTATAAACCAGGTTAGCTGATGCTGTGCTAGAGGGTTTGCCCTTCTTGCTCCCGTGAACAGAGAGCAGAAACACTTTCAAATGTGCACGGGTCCTTAGGGTCCCGAGGCTTTCACTGATAGAACCAGGTTCTAGTGCTGTCGGGGATAACCAGTGGACCTGTAGGCAGATCCTAGTTAAATTTTGCCTTGCATTATCAACAATGAGATTCTCCAGACAAGTTCTGTTTGTCAAATTTATCAAGTCCTAAGGGAAACCCATGAGCTTCCGAGATCTCAAACCAACAGCCTAGTGGCATCATTTGCGAAAGACCCACTCGCCAGCAGGTCGGGTCTAAAAGCCATCAACAAGAGAGGAAGTAAGCCTGGTGGCTTAGCTTTTGCGTTCATTTTTTTATTCGGTGAAACTATAATTTAAAATACATTCTTTCACTTTATTGGACTTTCATAGGTCATCTAGATATTTACACCAATTTGAAAATGTTAGTAGCTGTGTGGCGTTTTAATGCTAAAATCTCAGTATGTCTATAATGTTTTCCTTCATGCCATTATTTCTCACTGACAGGTAAGGGGAGGTTTTGACACTGTTAATATAACATAGGGTGTTAATCTTATAATCGCCTTGTCAGCACTTTGTGTCAGGGTGTTAATGACCACCTTTCAGCCACTCAGAGTTGCCTGCCAATAAAAATAGTACCGGCACCTATCCAACCAGCAGCTATGCAGCCACTTTGCTTTTTCCCCAAAGAATAAATAGAAAATTTCACTAGCCATGTGGCTGTAAAGACGCTCCTCTCTCCTTACTCATTTCCTTTCCCTTCCCTGCACCCGCTGGCAAAAAAACCAACTTTGACACTGAGCCTTTTTAATGTATTTTGCATGTTTTATTTTAAAATGTACAAATTATTTCTCAAGGTTTAAATAAACATAACACCTTGGACAGGATAAAAGCAGAATTTTTAACAGCAAGGAGTACAATTATTTGCCACAGCTCTTTGCTATATAAATGTAACCCAAAGACAAATGCTGTATTTCTGTAATTTCTCAACAGTTGAGATGAGTCCATATTTTTCTCTCTGCACAGGAGAGGGGCTTTTCCAGCTTCCTGGCAGGAGTTGCACAATTCCAGATTACTTACTTTATATGCTTAGAGGAATTTTATTACACAAGTAACAAAGGAAGGCAAAGAGAGGAAGAGGGAGAGAGCACACACTCAAAATAATAAACAAAGAATAATAAACACTCCTGCAGTTGTCCGTAGGGATTCCAGATGCCACTCCATCCCTCCGCAAGGCCTGCCTCTCCTTCAGACTTCTTCATAGCCAGTGTCAGACCTCTCTGGAAAAATCTCACTCTCAAATCTGGTGAAGCCCTGGGACACTTGGAGCTTTCGCTCCCAGCGAGGCTGTGAGTAATTGCCATAATATGTGCTTACTTGTGCTCTGAAAGACTGTTCAGTCACAGACAAAATCCGCAGAAAAAGAATTGGTCTGCGATATTACGGTTCGTGCCGGGTTGGATTTCTGTTGCATTGCTCTCAGCTGAGCTCCTTCAAAGAGCCCATTGCCTTAAAGCTGTGGTCCTTGTGGCCTGATGCAGTCTGATGATGAATTTCCTCCCCATCCCTCTTCCCACATATCTTCCACCATTGGTATTTAGGGTCTTAATCACAAATCCTGCACAAGTTTTATTTAAATACAACTGCAGGTTAACTTTCAGTAAGGTGTAGGGAGGCCGATCAGCAAAAGCAAAGCAAAGCAATGTCAGAGCTATGATGAAATCCCATATTGCAGCCAGTTTGCTACTCTTGCTATCTTGATGGATTTCGTTTTTTACTTAAATTCTTACAGGTTTCTTTTAATCAAGTGATGTGGCTGATTGGCCGGGGCTGTTTCCAGCATCATGTGCTATCCATCTGGATTTTATATGCATTGCGTTTTCCCAACTGAAAAGAAACAGACGCACTACCCAACTAATTAGAACTCAGTCCCAAAAAAGTAACATTTTGTTCCTAGAGAAAAATTTGTTTCTCATGTGGGATTTTAATGCAGACCAAAAAAAGTAGCAAAGCGTAAACAATCACCAGTTTCCATGTCATACAAAGCCAAAGATGCAGTCAAAATTATTTCCGTATTAAAACAAACAGAATTTACTTAGCCTTTGCTTGCTATATTTTATAGTAAGCATGAATGCTGGAATTGCTATTATCTCGGGTGCACAAAGACATTCATTATATCACTAGATAAAGAATTGCATTTTTTCCACAGTTGTTCCATAATATTTGATGTGCTTTGCAACAGCAAAATCAATGTGAAAGGTTAGACACTCAAAACAGATCAAGATATGCTTTGTCTTGCTGCGATCAGGCATTAATGTAGAGAATACATATAATTTTTGCAAAGAAGATAATGGAATTGGATTCTAAATGTAAGGGAGCATAAAACGATCTCATCATTGACTTCAAGAAAAACACAATCAACCAAGCAGCCTCCACTGAGATTATCATCTGATGCGAGCCCCAGTGGCCAGTGGAGGGTGGACTGCCAGTCCATTTAAATAGATTAACTGTCATGTCTCAGTCCAGCAAAATTATTCATTGCTGATAGTCTAAATATTAGTGTGATTGCAGTTAAATCAAAGGGAAGGTTTAACTGGCACTTTTATAGGTATTATATACTTCAAAATACATGCACTACCACAGGTATATAGAATGTATTTAAAAGTGTTAAGGCACCAGAGGTCTATCACTACTTAAATTGAATTACTAGTTTATCCCACACTCTGTTTCCCTTCTTATTTTACCTCTTACCAGGGACTCATAAAAATACCTGTACTTGGCAGGAGGGAGGAACTTCACCATCTGCAACAAGAACATCTAACAGCTGGTTGGATGGTGAGCATAGATTCAAATCTGCACATCTGCATATATGTATATGCATGAAATTATGTGTAAAGAAGCAGGGGCAGAGAGGAAGAGAAAGAAGAGCCCTTCCACCTGCAAATCCCAGAGCACTGTAAATGCGTCACTTTACCCAGGTCTGCCTGCCAGGCACTTTTCACATCCCAGTCATTAGCTGTGCAGGGATTTCAGAGTTTCACGTGTTGGTATGGCTGAGCAGGTCACTATCGTTCAAAACAAAGAGGTCCAAGACTCCTATCCAAACAGCTGTGGTTCATATTTGAATTTTAGCCTTGTGGACTGTAAATGCTCAGACCCCATATTCCCCAAGGAAGTCTTGCATAAGCTTTGCTCTCAATTAGTGGAGCATAGAGAAAGTAAAAGGTCCAGACTTCAGCTGACCTTGGAACACTGAGAGTAACTGGTCAAGCCTCTCTTAGATATGTGTGTATATTTAACTCTTGCTAACAGTAATGGGATTGACATGTGCCTATTGAGGGTCAGCTATAACCCCAAAGTAAGCAAATCATGAGAAGCCAAGAACAATCAAACTTTGTTACATTTTAGAATTTTGCCAAAGCAATAGTTATTCCAGAATTATTTTATAGGTTAGGCAGATCTGTCCATCTGCAGTGGGATTTCATCTTCCCAATAGGTCTTAGTTACTTACCAGCTTTTCAGTGGTTTAGTTTTGATAAGTGAAGCAAGACTCCAAGAACTCTTGTGCAAAAAGGAAGCAGCTGCTTGCAGGGATGAGACATTATGGTTAAGGAAACCTCCTGAGAACATTATGACAGGCACAGTGCTTACAAACTGCAGGGATGTGAGAAGGAGGGAATGCTGTTTTATTTTGTGATCTCTTCTGCCTGGTGGGAAAGTGGTTTTGGAAGAGTGGGAAATTCATATGAACTCGATTTGGTATTTCTGAGGACAGAAGTTCTTTATTGACAGCCTGGGTGGTGTTAACATAAACGTGCCCCTTTGCACTTCATTGCTGGCATACAGAGAGTACTTCTAGGGAAGAGACAAGTTCACCCTTCTTGTCTTTAAACCTTTGCTTGCCCCTGAACCTTCAGCTAGCAGTTATTTTGGAGGAATTTTTTTTGAGATCTTGACATTTTGTCAGTAAAATTCAGACTGAGGCCACTAAAACAATTTTCACTATGATTGGATATAGCCATCAGCTGGTCATAGCTTTCAGTTGCCACCAGCCTGCCTTTGACCAAATTGGCTAAATGGAGAGCTGAACTCTTCAATGTTAGCTGTGGGATTCAGCCAGAAGATGAATTAACAGATTAGTAGAGAGTGCACAGTCAATTCCCTCATGAATCTGCAAAAACTGTAGCCAGACCTTCAGCAGCCCATCAATAATATTTTGAGCCATCCAGTCTCCTCGCTGTCATCCCCCAAAGAGATTGTCAACATCAGTGTAAGAAACACAGGATTAAGAGTGGAATTTGTGCACTTGACTGAATTAATGCTATGAGACCTGTGGGCTACAGGAGACTATTTCATGAAGGACTTTGCAGGATGGCTGGGGAGTAAGAAAGCTGTCTTCTGTTTCTTTGACAGAAGGGTGCTTGTAAAGGGAGATATTCAAGCCAATACAGCAATATAAAGCAAAACTGGCTGTTTCTTTGAGACTGCATGGCTGGTCACACACTTCCAAAATCATATGAAAGCTGCTCCATTTACATATGAACTTAATGCAAAAAAAAGAGACCACCATAAAACAGGAAACAGAGCAGCTGTGAAACCTCAGGAATCGATAAAGCCACTTGACAGTGCCGCCTTTAGCTCCATTGGTGCAGCAGAAGACATGAGCAGGTCCAACAGGTATGTGTGCTATCTCTGGTAAAATGGAAAGTCTAACTACAGTTATCGCTGGAAAAGACACTACAGATGATTCTTGGTCACTTCATTTTCCCTGAATTTATCAAGTTATCTGTTTCAGACCTTAAGCGGAAGAGCTGATTACAGCTCGGAGTTTTTCTGTATCTAGTAAGCTACAGGAAGCAAATCAAAGAGCAAGCATCAGTACAGAGCGTGCCCTGTACATTTTAGGCAGGAGTTGGCTGGCTCTACTTGTGACATATCCTCTGTCTGGCTATCCATCTAGTAGAAAACACCTTTAAAAACAATGTCTTGATTTGATTGAAAAGCCCATAGAGGACACAATTTAAGACAAAGGAGTATCCAGCATCAAGGGTGCTGAAACACCTCAGAGAAACAGTAGTTTGGTTGGCATGTATAGACACACATATATGTACACATACACACAGTCCTTGGTGCTGTTCCTAGAGGCTTTTAAAATTAATTTATTTCTTTAAGGAGAGAATAGAGTCTTTTGAGACTATGACTTGGAGAAGGTGGAACTATTTCCAGCTTTGCCAAGCACTGTAATCATGAAAAGGTCATTCCCTCTTCTTCCCACTCTCCTTCCTGCCATTCTTCTGTGTTACCGGTTTGGTCGTGCCTGTGAGACAAATGTTAACAAGGTAATACTGGTAATTTTTCAGCAACTTGGAAGAAGCTACACTCTGTTCTGTTTGCACCCATAATCACTTTGCTATATGTAACTGATCATTCAAGTCAGGTTATAGTTTTGGCCTTGCTGAATGCATGGTGTGGTGCTATTAATTTCAGAAATAATAAACGGCTTTCCAAACAGTGTGTACGTATAGGGAAACAGAAATTTCATTACTTCCCTGATGTCAGTGTGAACGGAACCAAACTCACCTGAATGTTTGTGCATTCTCATATTTAATTCACTCCATTTAATTATATGATCACGTAGCTTTTTTAAAAAAATATTCACTCTCTTCTGGCTCTAGCATTCTCCATCTGTTACACCTCTAAAATTGGCTTTTGTATGTTGAATAATCAATGTTTTGTTTTCATTACTTACGTACTATGTTATGAAAAATCTATAAACACAAGGCTTCTCACTAATTATTAAAATGCCACTATTTTTTAAAACTAAATATTTATTTAATTTTTACAAATACCTTTTTTCCACTTAATTCAAGATTGTCCGTCACCTTTGAATACTAGCTTCCTGGACAGTTAAGTTGTAGACTAAGCTTCAGTTTGGAAGAGCAAGAAAAATAGCTTTACATTATTTAAAGTGTTGGCTCTTCAGAGCAATGGGTTCTCCCATTCTGAACTTGCTCAGTGTCTCAAACAACGTCATGAGCAATTTTGACCAAAACATCTACATGTTTGAAATAATGAAAGAGAACACACACACACACACACAAAGTGCATTATCACAGTAGTTTCTAAAACATATTTTCAAAGACATTGATGCATGCTTTAATATTTTAAGCTCCAGAATTGTACCAATGATAAACTGGCATTCTGAAGGATTCAAAGCTTTATCCGGTGCAGAGAAGCTGCCCAGTGTGGAGAAAAGAGCAACCTTGGAAAAACTGACTGCTTCTGCAGAGAAACTTGGTAAATAGGTTCCTGCCTGGTTTCCTTTCATCATTTACAAACAAGACTAGTTTCCAAATGCAGCTAAACTGAGATTACAGACTTGCTTTTAGTTTGTGACTAACAGAGGGGAAACTATCTCTTACCACGAGTTGAAAAGCATTGGAAAAATAACGATGGCACTATTAGATTAAGGGATATAAAAACTGGCCTGAGAAGAGTAGTAATTTCAGACTGACCACCAGCATGCATACTGGTATTTTTCTTTTCTGTTTACCATATTTATATAAATATTCACAAAGTGTTTATTTGTAAGACTTCATTTGGCACTTCCTATGCACCCTAAAATTTCATTGACTTCAGTGGGTGTACAACAGGATGCCAACTCAGGCCTAAGGTTTTGAATTATGCATTGCATATTTCTTCTTATCTGAATGAAAGCCTGTTAACATACTTCCCGATCTAAGCATCAGGCCTCTGATGAATATTTATATTGGAAGTCAAAATCCTTAATCAAAAGAGAGTTTCTAAAAAGACGAGGCTGCTTTGGAAATTCTGGTCTTAGTTACAAGACGATTCATCACTTCTCTGGAGCTTTGAAGTTCACATAACAAACATAACACAATGAGGTCTGAATCAAAGCAAGTAGCCCAAAGTTAGTAGTGGTGTTTTCCTTCCCATAATTTCTGCCAGTCTCAGTGAGGCATGTTTATTACAAACTTTTACAAATTACATGCTAACATAAACCCAAGCTAAGTCCTTGTCTGGAATTCTTGTACTAGTAAGTATGAAGTCTTCTAAAAATATAGCTCAGAAAAGCGTATGACTTGAAATAGAGTAATTTCAAGGGTAATTTAGGTTGCTATGTCTTCAACACACAACTGAGAAATCTTTGATTGCTGAGCAGATTAAGTTTCTGGGTATTCTTTAATGTGTTTATATTTTCTGAAATGGCCTTTGGAAATACTGTTAAAGCTGGGTTGAGGATTAAGTTTATTAGCTTTGCTTATTTCTGTCAGTCTTGACCTTAGGAGGAAGACACTCGGGGACAGCTTTGTTTTTAACCCAATTTCACTCATTACAATGAGCTTCATTTGCTGTTCATTATCTGTATGGACGCCAGCTCATGCTTGTGCAAAAATGGCATATCATCATTATTTTCTTAGTTTCTTCCAAAATGTGTATGGTAAGGGATTATTTATTATTTTATAATTATAATAATAATTAAAAA
>VZTV01091437.1:0-16726 GCA_013400875.1 Anhinga rufa | reverse complement strand
CACTGACCCAGCTTTCCCTTGGATCCTTTCTTGCCAGCAGAAAACCTGCCTCCTCAAGATTTCTATCCTGCTCAGCCACAGAGTGGCTGTCACAGTGGAGGAGGGACTGGTCTACAATTTCTGGGTAGGGCTCATCTGTGAACCTCTGTTTCTCTAAGCTGCTTCAGTTCTGCCATTCTCATGTCCAGATCTCTCAGCATCGGATACTCTCTGAATCATGTGTGCACACACAAAAAACTTTTCCTCTGTATAGGTGAAAACTAGTCAATGGAAAATAGATTTTATTGGTTTACAAAAATACTGCTTTTTCTGCGAACGCAGTATATACTTGTTTACAGCTAACAGTTTTTTGGTACATGATCTGTTACGCACTAGGGTCTGAGCTTTGCAAATATACTTTACTCGTTACACTTCATTTAGTAGTTTAGAATTGGACCGAGTTTCAAAATACGTAAACCATTTAAAAAAATTAAGAACTGCAAGACAGAAATTATGTGTAAAACTGTGCTATATTCATGAATCTGATATAATATCCAGATAGCACTTACCTTTATAACTGTACACATAGACTTCCTTATGGCCAGATTCATGGCAGTTGTCATTTTCATCACCAATCGTTATAGTTAGGGTGTTTGTAGAGCTCATAGCTGGAATCCCACTATCTGTTATAACTACTGGCAGATGAAACACCTTCTGCTTTTCTCTGTCAAAGGGCCTCAAAGCAGTTACAGTTGCTGTGCTATTTCTGTTGTCAGTAAGAGAAAAATCCAAAGAATTCTGATAATCTGGTGGCAATGAAAATGTAAAGGGTGGCCCGTTTTCTTCAGCGTCTGGATCAAATGCATGAAGCAGTTTTGATGTATGGTTCATACACACTATTTCAGGCCTCATTATGTTTTCCCAAACTACAGGCATGTATGGTGCCTCAAACCTTGGTCCGTTGTCATTAACATCAAGCAAGTTTATCAAAACTGTAACGCTTCCAGTGCGGGCAGGTGTCCCTTGATCTGAAGCTTGTACAACTAACCCATATTTTTGCATGACTTCACGATCTAGCGTATTTGCCACAACCATGTGACCATATTGGTCAACTGCGAACTGTCTCATAGGATCTGAATCTGACTTTATAGAATATATAATGTTCCCATTCAAACCAGAATCCTTGTCTGTTGCTCTCACTGTGGTTACTGTAGTACCTACAGGTGTGTTTTCAAAGAAAGGGCTTGTCTGAATAAACTGAGAGAGGAAAACTGGGCTGTGGTCATTAGAGTCTTCAACTTCAATCAAGCACACTGCAATACTAGAAAAATCAAGATCTTCCACTGTAATGGTAAGATTAAACTGCCTTTCACGTGCATTCTCAAAATCCAATTTTTTTTTCAGTCGAATAGTGGCACATTGCCATTCTTTGTCTTTCTCAATATAAAACTTCTGATCTGGGTCTCCCCCGATGATACTGAATATTAAGTCAGCATTTTCCCCAACATCTGCATCTGTAGCACACACTTGCAGAACTTCTGAGTCGATGGCACTGCTTTCAGGAATTGTTGCCTGCCACATCTTTTTTATGAATTTAGGTACATGATCATTGATGTCTGCAATCCAAATAGTGGCAGTGCCAGTTCCTGTTAGCCCTCCCCCATCTCTTGCTTCAACAGTAAGAAAATACTTTTCAGTCCTTTCTCTGTCTAGTATTCCTCCCGCTACATGGATTGCACCAGTATTGGGATTGATATTAAACACGTCATTACCAAACTCATTTTTTACGTTCTCTGTTATCCTGTAAGTCAGGACAGCATTAAGACCTGCATTTGGATCATCACGATCAACTGCACCCATTTCCATGACTAACGCATCTGCAGGAGAATTTTCAAAGACACTCCCGTTGCAATGATCAGGCATGCACGTGAACATGGGTGCATTGTCATTTATATCCCACACATTAATAATTACATCAGCAAATCCTGTAAGTCCTTCTCCACCTTCATCAGTAGCCAATACAACAAATCTCCACAGTGCTCTCTCTTCCCGATCCAGCATCTTGTGTGAGTAAATGCTGCCCATTTTCTCATCTATTGTGAAAATATCAGCTGCGCCATGCCCATGCAATGAGTATCTCAAATCTCCTTCATCCACATTACTATCAGGATCATTTGCCATAACCTACAAAGGTTTTGAAAACAAAGACATAGAAATTATAAAATATGCAATGATTGCATTATATCCTAGATGCTGTTACAGTCTAAAGGAGACCAAGCAAAAGTATATGACATGCTATTAATATGTGCATGCCAGATGAATGCCAAATGAGAGGTGGCTGAGGGACAATTGAGAGTAGGTAAATATCCTTTGCACTACAATAACAATGTAGATATTCTAGTACCAAAATAATTTTTTTTCATATTTGTAGAGGTAATTAACTATGCTGTCCTGATAGCAACTTTAAAATGTTAATAATTTGCTTGTTAGGATCACAAATGATCCATCCTGCTTATCCTACTTACTATCTTTGTAACTATTTTTCCATTAAAGTCCACTTTTCTTCCACTGAGAAAAAAAGCTCAGTAAAACTAAATTTCATTAATAAATCTGTGCTGGATTATTATTAACATAATTGTACCAGAGCAATCTGTGCTTTTTCATTGAAATATTATAATCTCTGAAACTGTATACACTACCTGAAGTACAAAGACTGGTAACCCATTCAGTTCCTCAATTATACTTCCATAGTATTCATTGATAGAGAAAACTGGAGTCTCATCATTTTTATTCATGACATTGATGATGATAACTGCATAATCTTCCCATTTCCCATCAGAGGCCAACAAGTGAATCTCATACATTTTTGTTTCTTCATAATCCAGTGGCTGGGCAATAAAAATGGCTCCTGTTTCTGGTTCTACATCAAGTACTCCTCCCGTGCTTCCAGCTGTGATCTGATACCGTAATTTAGCATTTGTTCCTGTCAATTACCAACAGTGTCAGAAAACACATATTTCTTGAAGTAGATTAAAACATGGGATGTTAAGATGAAGTACAAATCATACGCTAACTGATTTTTGGTATTATAGTTTTGTAATCTGACATGCAGCTATGTCAGATTACTTACCAGCATTTTCAGTTCTGGGATGTCCAACTGTAATTCGTGTTTAATTACAAAATATGTGTTTGCAATGAAGTATTAATTCTGCTTTTAGTTAGGATCCCTTGAATTCCCTGAAGGATCAGTATGACTGGCCAAGGCTACGGGACCAAAAAGACAAATTCTTATAACTCCCAGCATGTAAGAATGAGTTCTCATAAAATACTTCAGACCACAGAACGTTCTGTACTCTTATTCAGTTATGCATAGACTTTACCAATACACAGGATAATTATGTATCAAGCCAGAGGAGGCAATCCTAACAGAACTTAAAATTTCAGATGCAGTACCAATTTGCCAATGGTTTTAGATCAAATAAAGACTTTTAGCTTTTCTGCAAACTCTACCTTCACACTAGCATTCTTCTCTTCTTCCCTTCTTTCACAGCTACATCTTTAATCATTTACTTTATTAAGAGGACAGAAATGAAGTGCCATATATCTCTCACATCAGGTCCGCTGATCCAACACTGCAGAGTAGATTTACAGGCAGCTTAAGTAACAAACTGGAAGTTCCCTGAGTAGGTAAATCCTTCTTCAGTACTACTTAGCCACATTTGCCTCAACCTCGTTGAGTGGGTGAGGAATCAAACGCAGCCAGGATGTACTTGCAGTTCACAGACATACTGACAGAACAGTCTTTGGAGACTTATGCAACAAAACAAAGCATAGTTTCACCATACATCTGTCCTGGTTTTAGCTGGGATATAGTTAATTTTCTTCCTAGCATATACCTTCCTGGTATAGTGCTGTGTTTTGGACTTAGTATGAGAATAATGTTGATAACACACTGATGTTATGGTTGTTGCTAGGTAGTGCTTGTACTAGTCAAGGACTTTTCCAGCCTCCCATGCTCTGCCGGGTGCACAAGAAGCCAGGAGGGGAGGGGGCACAGCCAAGAGAGCTGACCCAAACTGACCAAAAGGATATTCCATACCATATGACGTCACGCCCAGTATATTAACTAGGGGGAGTTGGCCGGGGGAGGCAGCAAATGGGGACCGGCAGCAGCAGTCAGCGGGTGGTGAGCAGTTGCATCACTTGTTGTTTGGTTGTTTTTTCCCCTCGCCTCCCAAGGTTTCACCTCTCTGTCTCTCTCTCATTATTTTCCTTTTCATTATATTATTGTTATTATTATTATTACTATTACTGTTTTATTTTAAGTATCAAACTGTTCTTATCTCAACCCACAAGTTTTCTTTCTTTAGCCCTTCCAATTCTCTCCCCCGTCCCAGTGGGATGGGGGAAGTAAGTGAGCTGCTGTGTGGTGCTTAGTTGCTGAATGGGGCTAAACCATGACAACAGCGAAGTCAAATTAGTAGTGCACCATGGCCAAAAGACTGAAGTCTGTACTGTTCCCTGCCTTGTTTATGAGCACTGGTTATGTTCTTATTTTTTCATGACTTATGACTGAATTCCTGACTGATTTGTAGATAAAGCAACACAGCTAAGACTCATCATATGCATTTAGGAAGTCTAGTTTCAAATATGAGAATGCATACCAAACAAATAAAGACCAATACAACCACACGGTCCATAAAGAAAGCAAATTAGTCTCACTGAAATCAAGTCTGATTCATTCTAGTTAATCAGGACATTTTTATTGGCGCCCATTTGTAAGAAAATTATATGATCTATAATAAATTTGTATTTGCTGGCACAGAAATTTTTCCTCATCATCCCACATTAATGCATTGCCTCCCAAAATAAGAATTATTTGACTTATGCCTCACAGTTCCATTTTGAACTCATGTTCGTGCCTGATCAGTTCACACTTAAAGACATTTTAAAATCTAGACACAAAAAGATATTTTCCTTTCTAACACCACTAAATGTGTCTTGGTGTGCTGAAATTAACTCATTCATATTTTAGACACAGCTATGGGGAATGCCAATACTTTACCTTCATCTTCATCATTAGCACTGACTGTAATGATAGTCGAGCCCACATCTTGGTCTTCATCCACATTTACTTCATAGACACTTTGAGTGAAGACAGGCTTGTTATCATTCACATCGCTGATAAAAATGCGCACGTAGGCCGTGTCTAGAGAGACAAGAAACAAGAGATTAAAATACTCAGCTGTGCCACTTCTGTCAGCTACAATTCCTTAAACTGTCTAGCTACACATTAAATGAAGACGAATATTCAGACAATACAGGAATAAACCCTTAGGGTTGTGGACAATATATATACCAACATTACTCAAACGCACTTGGATATCAAATGAATGTCACATCCAATTTGTTTAAGCAGATAATATGTGAATAATTGATGCCTAATATAGCAATTGTACAGTTTTTAGCCATAACTTTTTGTCCCGAAGCCACAAAAGTCAAATTTTAAGTCTTTATTTAAGCACAGCCGTCAACTGAGAATGCGATTTTCTATCTTGAACTTTCCTGCTTCATACTTCATAATTACTTTTGACTGAATACAGTACCACATGCAGTGCTTTGAGAAACACCTTCACTACCCGAAGATCTGCATCCTATGGATAATGGGTGCATCTTTGCTAGCTAGGAAATACTCTCTAAACTATGAAGCCCAAGTTTTCTTTTAACTTCAGAACAAAAAAACTTGCCTTATCATCATATAAAATATCTCTTCTGGCTCTGACACAACTGTTGCACTGACAAACAGTAAAAAAAAACCAAAACCAAAACAACAGACACTCTTTCACAAATACACTTGAAAACAAGGAAATTAACATTTAATCTCTCATTTCAGCTTCTGTTTTCAGAGACCAATCCAGGTAAAATCATACTTGTCACATACATCTATCTCTTACCAGAGTTTGGCTTCCCACGTTTTCCAGGTCGAGCTGATTCACAGCCATCTACTGACTTGACTTCTAGTAAATAAGACCCTTTCTTCTCTCTATCAAACACTGAGACAGTGTATATTGAGCCTGTCTGTGAGTCCAAGCCAAAATATGTGTAGTCTCTGCCACTGTCATGTAACAGGGAGTAAGTTATCTAAAGGATTAAAAAGAAGTTGTTAATCTATACTTTGTTGGATAGTTCACAAGTAAGTACTTAAAGAAAGGAAGAACAGTCTTGTGTTTGAGAACTTGATCAAGGCCAAGAAAGCTGAGCAAAACTGCTAGCTTCAGCAATCTAGTTTAAAGTCAATTAACTTCCTCACATGTTGACTGCCAATCTGTACACGGAAATAAATTTGTCTTGTCTAATCCATCCTGAAGTTCTCTAGTTCATATTTGCACAGCGCTTGTGTAACAGCACTCAAAATCAGCTGAAGATCCCAGGCACTAATATAATAGCCACAGATGAGCTGAATTTGAACTTGCTCAGTATCATGGACGACATTCTAGTCTCTATTATATATTTTTTTTTCATGCACTTGGCTCCAGCTAACACTCTTGTTCTAAGGATATACCTACGTACGATTTTTAAAATCGATAACAAATACATCCACTTTTGGTGTTAACTTGATATATTTTGTAAGGATTCAATTTTCAGTACCCCCAATGATTTACAACTCACAGAAGCTTTTAACACATTTTTTCTTCCATTATTTTATCCAATCACATTTTAGGTCTATGTAGACCTTTCCAAAGCAGAGCATTCTATAGCAAGTTTTTCACCTGAACTACAGGTTGTATACATATTTCTTCTCTGTTTTCCATCTCACAACTACTAGTTTTAGTTGCATTTTTCACGTGGCAAGACAGAGAAACATGTCATTAACTACATTATTTCATCTTATGTTTCCCTATTAGTCATCCCTTTTCTGGGTTGAAGACTTCTAGTATATTTAGCCATACCCATACAGAAGTTACGCCATAGCTTTCATCATGGAAGACCTAGGTCTCCACTTGCTTACCTCACCATTCTGGCCAAGGTCAAGGTCGGTGGCGGACACCTGAACAACAAAGGTCCCAACATCAGCTCCCTCTGTTACCGAGGCTTCATAAATAGATGAAGTGAAGAATGGGACATTGTCATTGACATCTAAAACATCAAAAAGAGCACATAAAGAGAAAACTGTAAAAACTGAAAGAAAAAAAAGTACTATGACTATACTACAACATCACTGAACAGCTTACACACCTGTTACATTAATATAGACCGTAGCAAATGCTGCCAGAGGAACTGCAGCAACATTCTGTGCTCGAACCCTCAGTAGAAAGCTCTTTGTTGTTTCATAATCTAGTGGCTCAGCTACCAGGATTGAAGCAGAACCATCATGTCTGTTTGGAGTCAGGTAGAAACGAACTGGCATGTTGGTCTCCGGAACAAGTCCTTCTTCTAGGTTGTAAGTCACACGGGGATCACCGAGGGGAGAAGTTGCTTTGACTGTCTGCACAGTTCAAAAAGTTTGCATAATCACCACTTTTTTAGGTACAACAACATTTCTAAAAGCTTTTGTGTATTGACTCTCCCAGATCTTCAGCTCTCAACTGAAAACACTAGGACAAGTCTTTCCTGATACCAAAACTTAACCCTGCCTGACACACCTCCCAGCCACAAATAGCTGCAGCCAAAGGTTACCAGTCATTACATGTTTGATTACTCATGCTTTTATCCTAAAAATAAGTATTTTGGAGTTACTTCATAAAGATGTTCCGATTACTCATTCCAAGCAGTCAAATTGAACAACTCTAAGTACTTTAAGCCAAATAATCACCTCAGGTAACACAGAAGCATTAAAAAAAATTGGAACACCTATAGCGTTGTCCAAATGGGATGGAAATTAAATAGTGGTTGCACACATAAATTTGCGCAAAAATGCTCGTTACTGTTAGCATTTCTGAAAGAAAACTGTTAGCAGATCATTGGTCCCTATGATATGCAAAATTGTTATAAAAGCTCACTATATTTAAGCAACTAAGCAACATTCAGTTATTCTATAGCATTAGAGCTATAGACAAACCAGTCTGTCCCAACCTTACCAAAATTGATGCATCTCGGGTAGTATTCTCTGGAATAACAACTTCATAGCTGTCTCTTTCCCACTGTGGGGGCTGGTTTTTTGCACTGGTAATAGTTACCACAAGTTCAACTTTACTGCTCCTATTACCTCCATCTGTAGCAATAATCTCTCGAATTATAGATGACCTCTGAACAGTAAAACACATTTCATTACAAAGGGTTTTGATCAGGGCTCCAGTGAGCTTTTTTTTTTTCCCCAAAAATAAATTAATACATAAAATTAAAAAAAAAAAAACTGCACAGAAGAAAAACATCCACAACTGCAGAATACCAAGCTCAGAATATGAAGTAGGCGCAAGGTTGCTGAAAATTCTGCTATTTGCTTTACTTAAGATTGTTGAAAATGTTGCTATTTGTCTCAATAAACCCTAGCAAATTTCACAAAAATTTTGAAACAGAACCAAAAAAACCACTTTATAGAGCCCCTGAGTTCTTAAGTTTACCTATCAACAGTTTTTGTTATTAGGTCTGTAGGGTTCTTAGATTCAATAAAGAAAATATACTGAAAGAATATACCTTCACCAAATTTTCTGTGTCAGTTACTTAGAAGTTAAATTTCAATATGTCGTGGTTTAACCCCAGCCAGCAACCAAGCACCACACAGCCGCTCGCTCGTTCCTCCCACCCCAGTAGGGTGGGGGAGAGAATCAGAAGAGTTAATAATTGAAATAAAATAAAATAATCATGATGATGATGATGATGGAAAGGAAAACAACAAAAAAGAGAGAGAAACAAAACCCAAGAAAGAGAAGCAATGCAAATGAAAAATAATTGCTCACCACCAACCAACCGATGCCCAGCCTGTCCCCAAGCAGCAGCCCCCGGTTTATATACCGAGCTTGATGTCATATGGTACGAAATATCCCTTTGGCCAGTTTGGGTCAGCTGTCCTGTCTGTGCCCCCTCCCAGCTTCTTGTGCCACCCCCCACCCGCCAGGTCCTCCCTGGCAGGGTAGTATGAGAAGCCAAGAAGTCCTTGACTTAGGTGTAAGCTCTGCTTAGCAACCACATCAGTGCGTTATCAACGTTATTCTCATCCTAAATCCAAAACACAGCACTGTACCAGCTACTAGGAAGAAAATTAAGCCAAAACCAGGACACTATTAAAATTCTACAGCAATATCTGACATCTACAGCAATATTTTTGTTTCAACATAAATTACTTCACAACTCTGAAAATATCAGATATGTAGGTATCTAGAAATGGCTGAAACTGATACATTTTAGATAAGTACATGCAACAATTTTGTTCATTATGCCTTCACCTTCCTGAGGGACAGCTATGCTTATTCCACCACACCTAACATGCATCAAGTTGGGAATCTTATTTCACACTCTTTCACATTCAAGTTTCTGTCTTAACTAATTGCCTCTTAACATAGTGAAGACCTACACCTGGTTTCCTGCTCCCCTGCTTACACTCTTAGCCCTCCAAGTCCTTCATATTAGTATGCCAAAGCTAATGAAATGAGAAGAACAAGTGCTCAGAGGTAGTGCTGTCAGCTTTCCAGCTGAAAACAGGGCTTGCTTATATGAAATTCACAGTCAGTGAACTCATCAGCTAAAAGCCTTAGACTCATGTTTAATTTAAACATGACATATTGATCCTTTAACGTGAAGGGAGGCATGGACAAAGGTGAACATGGAGGCAAGGACAAACTCATAACCTCAGTCCCTCCTACGACATATTGAGATAGCCAGCTTATAAAGGAAAGCAAGCACCACACCTGAGATATGGGTTGGTTCACAAACACCCAGCCTGTAGTAGGATTAATTTGTAAATAATTTGGTTCTTCATTTGCTATTGAATAGGTAATGTCGGCATTTGAGCTGTAGTCATCATCACGGGCTGCAACACGAAGAAAGCTGGTCCCAACTCTTGTGTCCTCTCTTAGGAAATCTAATGTAAGGAAAGAATATTTCAAACTGATCATTAATTCACTACAGTACCATGATCATCTTACTAAGTAATAATGCATGAAAGCTATAACTTTATCTTCCTTGGAACAATGGCCATCAAAATCATAGAATCATAGAATGGTTTAGGTTGGAAGGGACCTTTAGAGGTCATCTAGTCCAACCCCTAAAATGAATATTTTTAAGAGCTGCTATCACTCCAGAGCTATAGATCACATCTGAACTTCTTATCATCTCATTCATAATGTGGAATTCTTATTTCTCATAAGATACTACCTTTTTTTTTGTCTTGTATTTTTACTAAGGTATAGTATAACTAACTGAGAATTAACAGTCTTCGATTTTTTATTTTTATAATACATGCCTGTGGGTGTTTATCCATAAACAGGAAGGGTTTTTTGAAGAACCAAGAAGGAAAGGTAAAACAACAATGAAGAATGCTGAAATTCAAATGGGAAAAGGAAAAATAGGTAATCAAAAGTTACAACAAAAATCTATTAATCAGAAAACAAAGGATATAGTTAGTGCTCAGCACTGGACACTCACATACTTATTACAACTTTCACATTTCTGTGTAGTACCAGAGACACTTTGTATACTCAGGTAAGGAAAGATACTGACATGGCTATTGTTTCAAGGAATTTTCCCATAATAACACTCAGGAAGGCCTATGAGTCAAGACTGTCCTTGTTACATTGCACATTACACAGAATAACAATTCTGCAATTAGTAAAGGTAAGTGCATCTCTGACTGCAATCACCTAGTTGGTCACAAGATCTACTGCCAGGAAAGACAAAACCCAGAAATCTTAGACATCAGGGAAGCTCACACTCAGGGCACCGAAACTCTATCCAATGACTCTCAATTACATTCATAGTGGGTGTTTTCAAATCTGGGATCATTGTCATTTTGGTCCAGGATGATAATATTTATCTGACATATTCCAATGAGTGGTTCCGCTGCCTGATCTGTTGCCGTCACAGTGATAGGATATTCCCTCTGTTTTTCTCGATCGAATACCTGAACAGTTGTCAGAACTCCTGAAAACAAATTAAATATCAGAGAGTTAAAATACTATGCATTTGACAATATGCTACATTTAGATGTTTATTTGTCTGTCAACAGATTGAGATACAATGCAATATGTGAAATACACCTATAATGCAAACTTCAGGTTCAAGGATCCAATTACAAGATTTATCAAATTTCAACAGCTTAAACTGTACTGCTCAGGCAGATACAAACTGCATATACACTTACAACCGCACACAATTTGACTTGAATTTAGAAAACAGAGATACGTACCAAACTAACTTTAAGAGAATGAGTTTAGAAAAAATATTTCTTTTGAAGAGCAGTAAGTATAGGGTAAAGGCATGTGTCATGTCTTTTATCTTCCAAAAGTTCAGCCTAAAGTTAGCTTTGGCCTTCCAAGGCTTAGTCTCTTTGCTGTTTGCAAGACATTTTGCTAAATCATTTATATGCCATTAGCAATGTTGCAAAGTAATGTGCATTTAAAATATGGTGTTTTTTTAAAATCTAGTTACAAAACCACAGAAGTTATTTCACACAGCAGAACTTCCACATTTCAGGGAAAACCTAAGTTCTAGTTCAGTATTGGACATGTATGAATATTTGTTCATGCAGTTAATACAGTTTATATTTTGTCTGCTGTCAAAAAAAAAATCAATGAAAAAGCAAAAAGTCTGATTTTATTTAAGCTGTTTTTCAATCAGTGTAACAAAGTGGTTTCTATATGCCAGTATCAGTTCTGATATTTGCTTTACCTGTGTCAGGATGAATACTAAATGCTGGCAGGACACCACCTCTGTGCATCAAGCTGTATTTCACTATACCATTGGCTCCTTCATCAGCATCAGTGGCTTCAACCTGCAGTACAACTGTCCCTGAAGGCTGGTTTTCCAATACAGAAGCATGCTCCCGATAATACTGACACTAAGAGAGGGGACAAAAAAAAAAAAAAAAAAAAAAAAGAAAAATCAAAGACTTACCATGTCATTTGATTTAAAGATATACTGGAGGGAAAAAGAAAGAAAAAATATTTAGCTACACTTCCATTCACATGGACTGATGTTAATGTTTTATCTGTACCATGACTGGGATTGAGAGCAGCCCTGTAGAGAAGGACTTGGGGGTACTGGTGAACGAAAAGCTGAACATGAGCTCGCAGCCCAGAAAGCCAACCATGCCCTGGGCTGCATCCCCAGCAGCGTGGCCAGCAGGGCGAGGGAGGGGATTCTGCCCCTCTGCTCCGCTCTGGTGAGACCCCCCTGCAGCGCTGCGTCCAGCTCTGGAGCCCCCAGCACAGACAGGACATGGACCTGCTGGAGCGGGGCCAGAGGAGGCCACGAAGATGATCAGGGGCTGGAGCACCTCTCCTATGGAGACAGGCTGAGACAGTTGGGGTTGTTCAGCCTGGAGAAGAGAAGGCTGCAGGGGAGACCTTATTGCAGCCTTCCAGTACTTAAAGGGGGACTGTAGGAAGGATGGGGGCAACCTCTTTAGCAAGGCCTGTTGTGACAGGACAAGGGGTAATGGTTTTAAACTAAAGGAGGGTAGATTTAGACTGGATATAAGGAAGAAGTTTTTTACAATGAGGGTGGTGAGACACTGGCCCAGGTTGCCCAGAGAGGTGGTCGATGCCCCATCCCTGGAAACATTCCAGGTCAGGCTGGACGGGGCTCTGAGCAACCTGCTCTAGTTGAAGCTGTCCCTGCTCACTGCAGGGGGGTTGGGCTAGATGGCCTCTAAAAGTCCCTTCCAACCCAAACCATTCTAGGATTAATTTAGATACTTCACTTGCTATTTTGTGGTTACAGGAACAACACACAACATGAGGCCACTGAGCATCTCCAAACAGTGAAAATATTTGGAGAAAAAGTTATAGTTGCATATACTTCCAAATGCAAATATTTTTCTATACTAGCAAAATCTTATAAAAAAGAGGGCATACACTTGCCCAAACCACAGAATTGCTTTGGTCAAAAAGGGATTTCTACACAAAGTAATTTTGCCAAGGACAGGCTACTGAGGATTTCCGAGACTGACTTTTCAAAATATGCAATATTGCCCATCAACATTTTAGTCATCAGCATCAAACTCGAAATTTTTAGACAACATATCTTTAATTTGAATTCTGAAAACATATTCAAGATACTAATATTCAACATATTTTTATAGTATTTTATAAGTTAAGCTAAAACACTTTCATTCTTCTCTCTTTCATCAGACATACAATCGTCAAAAGAAGCCTATGTAATTTAGAGGAGCATTTTGGAATATTCTGGAACAAGCCCACTGCATAGATAGCTATACCTATCAATTCCTCATCACATATGTCACACTGAACCTCCAAAACCTTGTCTCTAAAATACCAGAAATGAGATGTGGTTCAGGAAAGAGTCAGTACACACAGGAGCTGTTCTGCCACAAGAGGAGAACAAAACAGGCAAGTCTTAGGAGAGAGATGAAGGTGGAGAAGACAGTAGCATCAGGACTCAAAGAGAGATGAAAGCTGACAACTTCTTGAATAGCTCATCTGCTGCAGCACTTGCAGTGACCACAGTCTTAAACATTTACCACACAGTCTAATACAAATGACTGAGCCTCATATATTTACCTTCTGAAACACAGGTTTGTTATTGTTGACATCATCAATTTTCACAACAACCTGGGCAGTACTTGTAAGAGAATGGGGCCCTCCAGAGGCATTATCATCAGTAGCTGTGACATTAAGTACATATTCCGTCCCCTGCAGCTTAGGAAATGGACTTGAACGAAGTCTAACTAGCCCTGCAAAAACAAGAGGTTGTGGCGTTTTATTCTTTTACTACATTAACCAATTGCCATTATTCTTCTCACTAGTAAACACAACAACAAACCATTCTAGTCTACCCATTCACCAATAAAACACAAAGCTGATGGAGTTTTACTATGGTATTTTACTGCAGTCTGATATTAAAACAAAATGAAGGCAGCACAACAGGTTTGTTAGTCTGCAGGTATTTCTACAGAGCTACAACAGCTACAACTCAGTGACCTGCACATATTAGCTTTAGTCTATCTGCTGCAGAAAAAACCAAAACAGAACAAAAAAATCCAGAGAAACATTGTGGCAGATTTGTGTTTAACCTGTACCAGCCCCACCAGCGAGCCTAGCTATGTTCCTGTACCATTATTGCAATGAAGCATGTGTCATCATGTCTACAGCTGTAGCTACCCATGCTAGCTCAACTGAAACTAGTACAAGTTTACCTTCCTGCAGCACAATCATAGCAGCATTTAGCTATATAGACATATCCTCAGAAACCTGTATTTTGCTACTCTCCCAAGTCCCCCACATGATACACCCTGCTGGATGGGACATAAAGGCACTGTCAGAGAAAGATGTACGAAAGATTTGCTACAAAAGCAAAAGAGACTAGCTAGCTGAGACGTGCAGTACAAAGCTGTCATGCTTTTGCTCCATCATCCATCAATCACCTCTATTATTCATCAGGCATAATAGCAATTGTCAGTACAACCGAGTATTGTCATAGCATCAATGTCACTCACTTTGCTTGCAAATGTATTGCTTTAGCTGCAGCACTTATTTTTGACACATTTCCATTTTACCTTGGCATTTCTGTGACAACGGGGTACAGACTATTCCCCTGCCATCATTTCTGAACAGAAACTGCTGCAAGCCACTGTATAAACCTTTATTGGTTTATTTAGCAACAAAAGCCCAAAAGTGTTTTGAAACAAAAGTGCTAATATTTCTAAAATTAAGTTTCAAAGACTGTAAAAATTAATTGGTAAAAACGTATAAAAAATACATATACATTATTAGCTGTATTAAAACTGTGGAGCTAATCCTAAGAGATGCTGTCAATCAAATGTTAAGATACTTTGAGCACTTGCAATAAAGATTTTCAGGAGTATCAGATATACTACCCCTGTGGCAAGTAGACACTTTTAAAACCATTGTCCCTCTTTAGGTGCCAAAGTATCTTTAGAAATTCAACTCTTGGAACCTACAACTCTATTTTTAAGTCAGAAAGGATAAAAGGAGCTCCCAAATTCTGGATCACACTTCAACACTTGCAAGTTACCTGCAGACCATATTTTTGTGAACGTTTCAGGCTCTTAACATCAATATTGCAAAAACATGATTTGCATTGAAATTAAAATTTCATGCTAAGTGAACTCTATGAAATAAAGAGAAGGAATAACTTAGGGCAGCTTACTCCTTCCTGTATATTCAACACCTGTGCTTTGAAAAATATAAGTTCAGATTTTGATTGCAGTTCAAAATAGGTTAATTATAAAGTAGTTTAAGTGAAGTTAATTAAGTTACTTCAATCCATCAATGGGATTTTAACTTGGTTGCTTGTTTCTGTCTCAAAACATCCTCTTTTGTTTTTCATTGCTTGAGCAATGAACAGCAAATAAATCCTATTAATTTAAAGGGATATGCCAGCCTACTCGGACAATGTGTGTTTGTGCATTTTTAAAATTTAGTTATTCATTTGTTTTAAATGAGGACACCAATGTTTTGGGATTTTTTCCTTTGGGGTTTTAAAAATACACGACTACTGATAAGAATTAAAAAAAATGTAAAAATTGGTATTTCAGAACAAATTACTTAAACTGCAAAGTATTCTCCACACATTTTTTTTCTTCTCATGCATGTAGTATTCTTGGCTAAATAACACTGCTCATGTGTATGATTTTGTCCTTAAATGAAAGATATAATTACTGAATTTATATACTTTTGCCTTCATTGAAATGAAACAGTGGTAGTCTCATTCCGCCTACAAATGCATCATTTTGTGTCAGTACAACACAAGTAAACTCAGTTAAGAAGTGTTTGCTCACACATGGATAATCAGGACAGGACAGACATCAGAAAGGGGAAAAAAAAAGCCTTATCTAAAAGCCCAAATGCCCACTTTAAACCAGTTAAAACTGAGTTATTGAAAAAGTTGCACAAAGAAAATCTCTCCAGTCAGAACTGTTGTCTTTTTTGTGTTTTCTCCTCACATGGCTATTTGATTAGTAGTAGTATCTTTGGCTAATCACAGCAGGTGGTTGTCAAGCTTTGAGTGCACCAACAGGTCTTGCAAACTCTTCCCCCTGCTCCCGGGGTTTGGCTGCCCGTGTCCAAGGCCAGCTCCGACACCATGCAGCCGGCTAACCTTGGATCAGACAGTTAGTTGTCAGAAGCCTTGGCTGTGGCCTCCGCCCCATGCCTCAGGAGCTGCACCTGAGCTCCGGCCCTTTCCCGAGCTGCCCTGGGGGTGCGCTGTAGCTGGCTGTGCATCTTGCTGACCCTGTCATGGCCGTGCTGACGTGGTTTCCTGCTTGGCCCGAGACACACCCGATCACTGCATATTTGCCTGGTGACCACTGGACTGTTGGATGAACCACGTTTATGGCACAGGACCTGCTCTGCTGCTCTTGCTGAGGATAGTGCTGTGTGCCCCTGCCTGCCTTGCTCTCACCCTTGACTCCTATTTCACCTTACCCTGCAGAGTAGCCCTTTCTTGCTACAACTTTGAAACTAGTCTCCTAGACCAAATATTATTCAAATCCTTGTTTGACATTTCAGAATGTCACTGTTATAAACAATAACATTCTCTATTAAGTTACTGTCTGTTAAGTTACCCGTTATCTATAACAACGCTTTCTGTTAAGTTACTGTCGTGG